>JAULAV010002497.1:0-25004 GCA_030789695.1 Scilla litardierei
AGATGTTTTACTGACTTCAACCTTAAGAGCCACCCCTTTATACCTATGGTTCAGCTTCAGATTCATTTCAAAGGTCTGAAGAGATCACATGAGTTCATCCAATCTCATAGTGGATGTGTTCCTCACTTCTTCAATGGCCGCAATCTTCGCAGAGAACTTATCGGGTAGGGATCTCAAAGTTTTTTCAACCAACTTCTTTTGAGAGTACTTCTTCCCCAATTGAAATGCCTGATTAGATATATCACGCAGTCTCCCATTGATCTCAGCCACAGTCTCATCATCATTCATCCTGAGATTTTCAAATTGAGATGCGAGCATTTGAATTTTAGATGCTCTTACCATACTGGTTCCTACATAAATATTCTGCAGTATATCCCACGCTTCCTTTGCATACTCACACGTAGAGATTAATTTGAATTGCTCTTCGTCGACAGCGGAAAAAATAGCATTAATTGCTTTAGAATTGCACAAGGCCGCATGTTCTTCAATCCGACTCCAGTCTCTTGCCGACTTGAGGTGTTCTTTGCCATCTTCGTCAATTTCGGTTGGCGGTGTCCATCCTTCAATGACAGCAATCCAGGCCTTCTCATCAATGGACTTGATGAATACACGCATCCGAGACTTCCAGTAAGTGTAGTTTGTACCAGTGAGCAGTGGAGGACGAACAACGGAGGCACCTTCTCGTGTAGCCATGATTCAAGTACTGAAATCCAAGATCACACCTTCTTTGTTAACAAAGAAACACGGGTGAACTGTTCTGATACCAAATGTAATTTTCAGTACTTAAGCACGACAAATAAAACACAAAGATAAAACATAAACACCAAGGTGACACACGAAACTTGGTAACGCAGTTCGGTGCACACACCTACATCTGCGGGGCCACGCCCAGAAAATCAGAATACTCCACTAAAATAATCAATGAGTACAATCACTAATTATCGCGATTCTATTAGGAGGAACAACCTCCCCCTCAATACAAACCGTGATGGGTGGTCTCTACCAACCCATGGAGTATTCTCGGCAAGCTCCCCTTGCCCGCAAGCTCCCCTTGCACAACCGACTAGATCAACTCCCTTGATCCTACGTGCGTAGCCGTCGGCCTCCTCCCGGAGTTCTTCAAAAAACTTTTGTAAAAGCCCTACCCTTAGCCGCCAATCTTTGCAACCTTAACAACCCATCTCCCCCTCAATCGTGAAGCGGTTAAGGAAGTTTGCTCGATGAAATCAAAGAAGATTGGGCGCCCACAATTAACAGAACCAGCTAGGAAATAGTTTCACCGAATCTTCTAAAGATAGCAACAACAATAAGTGGGCGAGATTCTCTCCAACCAAATCAACAATAATAGCGAGAGAATAATAGCTGCTAAATAAATCTTCCAGCGATTCCTCAATCACAGCTACCTATACCAGAATAGGTTGAAAAAAGATCAGCAGCAATCAATCTTCCCAACCAACAAATCTGCGAGATATTCTCTCTCTATTTCAATCCAACAACCCTTCAATTTAGCAACCGATTTAGGAAGGCCTTTCCAAAAATCTCTCATGCATATATTCCACAATCAATTCAGAAATCCCTCAATTCAGAAATCCCCGACATTCTAGGCAGCAAATCAGATCTGAAACCGCAAGACAGATCTGCAAACCGCAGCAGCGTTTCTGTATACAAACAATTATTCCAGATCCCGAATGTTGAACATAATATTGCAACATAATGTTCAACATTTTGCTCAAACTGCTCAAAAACAATCCAGATTCCACAAACTTAGCTCTCCAGATATAGTGCCACTAATGCCAACAAATATCAGCAGAAATTCAACCCTAACAAGCTTCATATCAATGTGGACAGTTCTCCAAAAAATTTTGACAGAGAAACTTCAAACAATCCTTTGCATAATTCATCGCATCCTGGGAAAAAGAAATGTTGAAGATATTTGGGAGAATATTCATCATGTCGTAGCAATATTCATACATACATCTAGTTCTGTGAAGGCCAATGCGGCTTCGATCTGCCATGTTTCTGCCAATGACTTTGTAGGATCTGCATTTTCATGAGCATGGAATGCTGGCCCAAATGTGTAAACAATGCTGAGGGATTAAGCATAGCTTTCAAAGTGAAGCTGAGACGAAGCGGATAGGTACGTGCGGCGTGCAAAGAAGTCCATGGAGAAATCCAGCTTTCTGGCCTTAACAGAGACTAATGCTTTGCTGTGTTGATTCTCCAACTGCTGAGCAAGCTCATTTGCCTTCTGCAGGTCTCATAAAGCACCGATAAGAATTTCTATATTGATGTCGCTCCTCTTCAGCTCTTCTGAAAGATGCTCATATAAAAAAATCACATCAAAGTTGATGCATCAATGTGCAGGTCAGCTACACTACCTGCAATTTCCTCAGTTTCTAAAAGTTCAATATTTTTTCTACATTCTAAAACATCAAAGTTCAAAAAAATTTGAACTAAAAAGTCATGGATCAAGTTAACCAGCATAATTGTGCTAAAAAATAGTTTAAAAAATTGTGCAGGGCATGAAATGAAAAAAAATTGAGAGTGAATGACCTGCATAATTGTTTAGAAACTTGATTACATTGTTCAGAAAAAATTTCACTTGAAAAAATTTCACTTGGTTGCTAATTTGAGAACTTACAGATGAGAACACCCTTATCTAACATTTTTAGTTCTCATCATAATACATGCACGGGGCCCTTGATGAGAACACCCTTTTCTAACGTTGCCTATCTAACATGAATTTGGGTGCTAATTTGAGAATTTACAGATGATAATTATTTTAGAAAGACACATAATCATTATCATTATCATTATCATCTTGTTAATAGATATGTATGTCAAAAAAATTTATATGATATTTATATGTCAAAGAACATCCTTTATTGGAGAGTACATGCTAATGAGAAGTATCTGGTTAACAAATGAGAACATCCTGTTTATCAAAAAACATGCTAATGACGCATTCTGTTAACATGCTAATGAGAAGTATCCTGTTAACATGATGTTTTTGGCTAATGAGAAGTACATGCTAATGATAAATAGGCACATAAAAATTTTTGAGAAGCATCTTGTTAACATCATGTATTTACATGCTCATAAAACAATTGCAACACAACAAAATTTACATTCCGCCAGAACAGTCGCATAAAACAACAAAGACGCATCCTGTTGAGAATCATGCTATAATCAATACAATATTCTAATAATGTTGTTGAAAGCAATGTATCTAGTATTAGAAAACAATAATCTATTTACCGAAGTAATCAAAGAACAAAGAACATGATGTCTGTATACAACACTGAACATGAACTTTGCAAACATGAACTTTTTGAGCATGAAGTCTGTATCCACAGGAACCTTTGTGAACATGAAATTGGATATCGACATATTTTTATGAATATGAAGTTTGTATTACATCAGTTCATATTTTGTGTATTACATCAGTTCAAATGTTAATATGTGAGCATAGAACTTTTGAAGTCTATGTATTACATTAGTTCATATTTTGTGAACATTCGACCTACAATGGACACAAATTCATACGAATTAAACAAAAAATATAAAATTAGACAAATCTATTCTTTAATGTAAAAACCAGGAATATAGAGCCATAAGAATATGTGAACATGGTTTCACTGTATCTCAATGATTGCCCATCAGCTGGCAATAGGGAAACCCACAAGATCTCACTATGCAAGTGTAATTTGTGGTATTGACATTTTCAGCTATCTGTATCAAATCATCCATGTTTTGTAACTTCAAACAAAAAATCCTTATTCCATTGAATTAAGCTTTTAATTACAGTTGCAGAATGTCATTTGCCAAATATGCATATATATGCACTGAAAACATGCATCTTATGCTCGCACGTGATACAACAGGGGCAATACCTAGGAAGAATATATATTGATAATATGTCGATATTGGATGCTTCTTAACTGTTTTATATATGTAGACCAAGCACCCTTATCCATGTGCTTAATTTTGAGGATCATGAATCTTTCATTATTTATTAGTTTCATTGGTAGATTCCATGTTTCTTCTTAAAAGAATATTCGCACACTTTGGTGGATATTTTTTAAAATCAAAAAAATGTAAAATGAAGAATCACACCTCCGCTAACGGGCAGGCTCGTTTGTGTAGATCACTAAAGGGACAAATACATCAAAAGGTCTTCTTCCATCTTGTAGTATATACCATCATATATGTTTCTAATAAGTGATTTGAGATAATATACTACATGTATAAAATTGTTTTTGTAATCTGATCCCAAAATTTGCATTGCAATAATTAGCACCGTCTTTGAAAATTTATCAAATCAACTTATTACCTAATCCTAATTTGATGCTGATGAATAAGTAATGTGCTCTCAATAATTCCTACTATACATCGACCTAATTGAAATATTCTTAGATTCCCGAGCAAATTACTCAAAACATCGTTACTCAATAAATCGTCAGGCAGGTCTAGACCCCGGTTTAAGCCATCAACTCCTTGAAAGCTCAAATTTGGAGGCCCCTGAAGCCTCGCCCAAATAAAACTGAAGAGACTTTAACCAATGTCTACCAATATGAGGGAAAGTAATACTGCTGCATAGTCAACATGTATTGACATTTGTTTCCTACAAACATTTGAGAGTATGAAACTGAGGAAAGAAGATTGTCAGCAGTTTCATATGGTTGTGAAAGATAGTAAAAAGTGAAACTTTCTAAACTTTCGATCCATGCATCGGATAAGAGACCAAACACAGATGGCATACATTTGTCTAACTCACGAAACAATGTAATAAGATAGTGCAAAATCAGAATAAATGACCAAAGTGCTTTCTATTTATAGGCGATAGTGTATATGGATTTGGGCGATTTAGGCTGGTTAGAAGAATGTCAAAGTACATAAGATTGTTCGTGGTCCTGATCATGGAATCAGGTATGCTCGCAAATTATACAATGTATCAATGTTGTCCTGCTAATTGCTTGCTTCATTTGTCAACAACATCAAAAGTTTGGGCAAAAATTGCACACAGATGACCATGTCAAGAATGTGATTGAAGACACGACAACCTTGAATGGCACAACGAATGGGGTTCGGATCAAGACTTCACAGGTGGAATTGATACCATATTAAATCCATCGCACTTTGCCAACGTTTAACCTGGACTTGAATTGATTGTTTAAATTTTAACCGGGAGGTTGCAGATATACAGAGCAGATAACATTTTAGAACATCAAAATGCACGGTGTTAAGAATTCGATAATCAAATATCAATTCTACTGTAATTCCAAGACTCCATGCCATGAACATGTAAAATAAGAATGCTTAAAACTCAATACCAATGGCATTTTCATGATAGGAGTGTCGAGCAATTAACGTTCTTGATATGCCCGCACCTAGCAATACCCTCTAACTCTAAATAATTTGGCCACCATTGCCTGAAGACCTGATCTGAGGATGATCCAGAACCAGATTAAGGTACTTGGGACTGACTGGCATAAAAAGTAGGTGATGAAATCATTGCAATAAACAACAAAACCTAGGGCTAGAAAAAGGGCTGAACAATAGCTTAACATCATTATCCTTGTCAGCGTCATCGACGATCTTGCCATTGTACACCTCATGCTCTTCATCCTCTATCTCTCCGATCGTCTTCTCTCTCTAACCTGTAAAATTCTTAGGGTTCCCTCACACGTTTGAGGTGTCCCCTCCCCCCGACTGTAGCTGGAAATAAGCAACCCTCAGTTGTACAATAGATATATGATCTGGAAACTTACATGTAGTTACAGATCGGATATATGATCTGGAAAGAAGCAACCCTCAGTTGTACAATAGATGAGATTGTATATAAATCCATTAATTCAAGTGGCAGAACATCTTATTTAAATTTTTGGATTTTGTCATAAATATATATCTCGTGTGACAACTTGGATATAACCCCAAATATTTAGGTTACACGCTTTTATGAAATCCATGTTTCAACAATTCTAGTTCATAAATCAAATGTAATTTCCTAAGTGAAGAAAGTAAGCAGAATTAAGACCCCTAAGCAAAACTTTTTTGACCAAATAATAATGATTGAAGAAGGATTTGAGAGTGAGATCTTGGGCAGGGCTTCCAATCGTATCAGAACTCTATCAACCGCAAGAACAAAATATCAAATAGAGTCTTATTCAATATCAACTCTAAAAGTTTTGTTATTAGCATACAAACTTATAAAAATCATAGTGTTCGAAATATATTCAACTAAAATGCATACATTTCAGTGGACAAACAGGAAAAATAATTACTGCTCAACCACAAGTATTTCAACTATTTTAGGCAAATGATGTTGTCATCCTCTATATTCCATGAAAAACTTAACAAAATGAATCATACTAACAACACAAACCTTCTCGTTATTAACGTTCCGTGTCCTTTCAAAGCCACAACAACATGAGCACACGTCAAAATCATCCCATCGGGATCAATGATAGTAACCAAACCCATACTCTTTCCAAGCACCAAAACATTGATTCCTACGGAAAAACAATCCAAACAAATCAAATTGTAAATGCCTCAAAATAAAAGAACCAAGACTATTAACCGAGGAAGATAAAAGAACCAAGACTATTACACAATAAAACCAAAGTGAGATGCCAACATCATAAACTTTCCAAAAACAGTTCATAGTAAGCATCCCACATTGAACAACTTCCACAAAATAAGGCTAACAACAATAAAGTTTAAAGATTAAGTAAATGATCTTACCATATCGACCAACATTGAAGACCAAGCATCTTTAACATCAATGAGGCCTTAACCTACAAAAATAAAATAAATGGATTTATCTTCTAAAATTAGCAATATATAGAGAACATTATATTACTAATGAATTAACATCTCAATTAAGTGCACTGTGATAGTCATATAACATTTATTTCTTTCTTTCTTTCATCTTTCCTTCAACCCCAAATACATATGTAAATTTGTCCAATGGTAGAATTACAGCATATTAAGCGCATATTAAAGACAACACATAAACTCAAATTTACAAATTAACAGACACATAAAATCCAAAGTTAGATAAACCGGTGATATGGCTAAAATTAAACCCAAACATAGTTCAGAACTAACACAGATAATCACAAAAGTGGGATTAAAAATTGCAAGTAAAAAAGTACCATTCAGAGTGAGCCAAGGGGCCAATGGGGAGGCCTGGGTAGTGGCCAGACCGTTGCGGTGGCTAAGCCCAACATCACCAAAAATGTTGCAAGGAAGCTGGAAGATATCCAACAAACTCTCAATCCACGCATTGTAACCAACATAGAAAACTCAACTCGGAAATCTCAAATGAAGAAAAAGATTAATTGATTTGAGAGATTTTAAACTTTTTGGTTCGCCTTCAGATCTCTTTGAGGTTGACAGAGAGAGGAGTTGGTGAGTGCTTTTTGAAAGTCATATCAGCAACATGTATACGTCCCAATCCACCAACTCATTCAAATTCATCTCTTCCCATATAGGTAAAAAATACCTTCTGGATAATATTCAAACATATTTTGAGCCACACCAATTTTAGCTCAAGCCTAAGGTTATGTGATTATATCACCTTCCATATAACCAGTTTTCCATATTATTGTATAGATTTTACCTATACATCCACATTAAGCATAGTCAAAACTTCATGCCCCACTGGAAAAACTCAAAAATGATCTGTACCATTCGTTCAACTGCAAAAACTCATACCCCTGATCTATTTATTTCAGCACATCCTTCACACTTCAATATATTGGAACATGAAGCCATAGGTCGAATGAAGTCAAAAATTTAGCTGCGACAACTCGGAAATCTTTGTACACAGAAATCCAATGAAATCCAACTCGACATCAAATTGGGATTACCTGCGACAACAAAGAAATCCAATGGAAGCAAAGCAAATGAAATCCACAGAAATCCACAGAAATATGGGTGCACCCTTTTCCGTCAAGACCTCTACCGCGGCCCAACAACCAGAGAAAGTATCCCCAATTATCAAATTCTGGGTAAGACCCAAAAATAAGATCAAACCAAAGTCATAACTATTTTTGTTCGTGATGGAGCAATCGATCGAGAAACAGAAAAGAACAAAAGCGTACCTTTTTCGAATCTAGGTCGAGAAGATTTCGAAGATCCCGATGAAGCACCAGCTGTGAAGAGAGGTTGAGGGTTTGAGGTTGCATGCGAGAGGTGCGAGCTTGAGGGTTCATGGTGTCAGCACGGTCCGGCGGTGAGGCTTTGAGGGTTTGATGGTGGTGCGAGAGGTGCGAGGAGAGGTTGAGGGTTTGATGGCTACCCCTCGGAATTTTGTGTTTCCCCCCAAATTTTGTGCGAGGAGATGTTGAGGGTTTAGATTTTTTCCCCCCGAAATTTTTTGTTTCCCCCCAACTTTGTGCGGTTTCCAACTCGTGTGACTGGGAAAATGTGAGATGCGTGGATCTCAAAGTTTGTGCGGTAGATGTTAGTATATGACTGGACTTATGACTGGGACAAAACTATGACTGGACTTTTGACTGGGACAAAATTCAAAATTTGCTCTCCTTTATATATATATATATATATATATATATATATATATATATATATATATATATATATATACACTAGTAATAACCCGTGCCCTAAGGGCACGGTGCATTTAAAATTTATCCCGTCAAAATCTTGAACCCCCTAATTTTAAACGAAATGCAATAATTAAAATACAATAATTATTAGGTCCCCCTAAAAATCTTTATAACCACAAAATTTAGTTCTTCTTAGATAATTTCATTTCCTCAAATATTTAAAGATTTTAGTTCCCCTCAAAATTTAGTTTCCCAAGAAAATTTTGTTCCCCTCATTGTTTATTTAGTTCCACACAAAATGTTTGAACACCCCAATTTTTAGTTCCCCCCAAATATTTTAGACAACTTTAGATCCTCTTCCCCCGCTGTTTAGACAAATTTCTATGATGAAGATAATGGTTAATTGTGTAACCTAACTCTACCTATGGACATGAAGAGTGTGTATTTAAAAAAATTCCCATGATTATCTGAGTTTGGTTATCAATAAAAATAGATAATGCATCAAAAAATTAATTTCACATGATTTCTCGAGTTTGGATATCAATTTCGAATGAAGTATGGTTTTTATTAATTTCCTAAATTAATTTTCGAATGAGTGCAACTATCACCACTCCCAAAACTATCTTAAACTTTAGTTTATACAATAATCAGAAAAATTTTGATACTTCAACCTTTTTGTAGATAATTTTCTTGTGAGGTTGTGGTGCAAAATTACTCAGTACGCAATTTCGTATTTCTTCGTGATAACATCAATACCCAATTTCTAATGATGTAAGGATATATAGTAACAGCACTTAATTTAAGATTTGCACCACAACCTCATTAATATATCTTAAATTAAATTGTTTATCAATTCATGACGCGGTTTAACAATTTCGAATGATGTATGGTTATCAATTTCATGTGGTATCAAACGTCAGTCAATTTAAGATTTTTTTATCATTTAAGTTTAAATTTCATATGGCTTCTAACAACACTCAATTTGTTTATCAATGTAGAGTAGAACCATAATTCCACAAACATAGAGTAGAACCATAATTTGTTTATCAATTTCCATAAGCATATAGTAGAACTATAACTCTATAAATATGACCATTCCAAAACCAGTGCAATTTTGAGCATATCATGTATACTATGTCACTGTACATAATGCCAGAACATAGTATACATTGCAACACTATTAAAATTTTGAGCACATCATGTTGATAAAACATGAATTTTGATATATGTAATTCGATAAACGGATTTTGACATATATAGAACATATAACATCCACTTTTGATACATGGATGTTGACATACATATAACATATATCATACATGGATTTCAATCTCATGAATGTTTGAACTATAATCTACAAAGTTTTAACATACATATAATAGCCAGTTTTGATAAGAAATGTGTGCGCCAAAATTTGATACATTGACAGAACTTGATGCATTTGATACATTCCCAAAAATATGATACATTATTCCCCTATAACTATGATACATTCCCAGAACTTGATGCTTGTCATTGTTTCAGAGTGTTTTCTCACTACAGATGCGTTGACCGTGGACTGCCCGGTCAACGTGGTCAAGGGGCCGACTTGGGTCCCTTGGGTGCGTCGAGCCCGTGCAGACGCGACGTGAATCGGAGTTGCAGACGACGTGGAGCATGTCAGCTGGGCCGGGTCTAGATCCTCGGCCTCGAGGGGGCTGAGGGGAAGCCTCGGCCCGGTGTGAGATGCTAGGCCTCGGACGGTCGGACGACGAGGGGTAGCCTCGGCGCCTTGTCTTGATGCGCGGTCGATGCGGAGCGGAGGGGAAGCCTCGGCTCGGATGGATGCGCTCGGCCTCGGTCGGTCGGATGATGAGGGGTAGCCTCGGTCGTCTTGCTTGATGCGTGGCCGGCGTGGAGCGGAGGGGAAGCCTCGGCCCGTGGATCTGACGTCCTCCTGAACAGATGAGAACACTCGTCAGGGGGGCCGGACCTTGGTTCCGGCCAAATCCCCTCCGATGCCTAAGTCAGATGATGATCTGAAAGAGGAGGCTCGGCGGGGACGGTTCGACTCGAGAGGAGATCGAAACGACGTCCTTCGGCGCAAGCGGGGGGAAGGAGATGAAATGGGGGAACTCGGTCGTTGATGGAGTACCTTAGGTTTTGTTACCTGAGATGCGGTCCCTTGTCCAGTCGTCCTTCTAGCCCTTTTATAGTCCTTCCGTCGTGATTGCCCACGACTCACGTCCCTCGTCCGCCCCTAATCGTGCCCCCTCAATCCGCCTCCCTATCGCCGCTCCCTGCGCCATGCCAGCACCTCCCCATAACGGCCATTAAGTGGTCGCGGGCCTGGGGGAACGGTTATCGCTGGAGTGGGCGAGTGACTTGCGCGTTTTCGGGGTCGGGTCGGATCGATGTTCGGGGGTCCTCTAGGGGGTCTTGTCGGGCGGGCCTGATTGCGCAGATGGGCTTCCGATCGACAGTCGAGTTTCTGGGCTCGTGTCTTTCGGGCTTCGGCCAAATAGGCGTAACAATTGCCCCCATTGGTCGGGTCGATTGGCCTCGGTCGGTTCGGCTCGGCCGATGTGACTTCCGCCGATTTCGACAGGCTCGTCAGTCGATGCCGACTCATTAATTGGTCGTCATCATGAGTTGGTCCGTTCGATACTTTTAAGGCGCGGGTTCCGAAGCGCCGTCGGTCCCCTGATGCTGCCACGTGTAACTGCGGGTTTATCCCCACCGCTCGCGGGGTCGTCTTAGGTAGAGAAGCCGGGTGGGTCATGAGCCTCCATCCCGTCCTTTTCTTCTTTGTGTTGATCTTGATCCTGCCCGAGCTCTGCCCCATGTCGTCTTCCTCTGCCACTGGTTCGGGTCGGCCGGAGCGTGACGTCACTCCTGGCCTGGTGGGTAGTCCTCCTTCGGCGATTCGTCGGCACGGGGGTGAACTTTCAGGGGTGCCCCCAGAGGTCTTAGCATGGCCTTCGTCGGTCTGTGCCACTGCCATCAGGAGTATGCGCTCCGCCTACCTGCTTCCGCGTTACTCGGCTCGTGCTCCCGGGTCCGACGAGCGGATCTGCCTTCCCGGTCCCAACGAGGTTGGAATATACGAGAAGTGCTTCCGCTTTGGGCTTCGTTTCCCGCTCCACCCCTTTATCGTCGAGTTCCTTCAAGCCCACAACGTGGGCTTGTGCCAATTCTGCCCTAACGCCATCGGGCTCCTCGTCGGGTTCGTCGTCACCTGCATGCTGAGGGAAGTGGTGCCCTCCCTCCGTCTCTTCGCCCAGTTCTACCGCTTGAGTCATCACCAATCGGGGGCGTGGATTTACATCAGCGCCCGCCCGAAGATGAGCCTTGTGTTGGGGTTGCCGAGCTCCCTGAAACGTTGGAAGGGGGAGTATGTATTTATCACGTTCCCGTCGAGTGTACCTTTCCCGGTTCGGTGGGGAGTGGCCGACGCGGTCATCCTCGATCTGGGTGAGCCGACTGCCGCCGAGCTGTAGGCGGCGAAGGCCCTGCTGGCGATTCCTTCGAGGGAGCGGACGATCGACGTCCTCTTTAGTAACCATAACTTGCACAAGACGGTGTGGCCCTTGGGTAAGCTCTCCGAATATTCGCCATTCGAGGTTGCTCGGGCTCTTCTCGGCCTCTTACTTCTTCTTTGGGTGTAGGTGGATTCCCTCTCGGTTCTTCTCCCGCCAGCCCTCACGTGCAGGCCCCAGATCCGGGCCCGTGCAAGAGGGATCATGTGTTGGAGGTCCAGAGGAAGCAGCGGGCCGTGACCTCGACCGTTGGCTCCAAAAGGAAGATGGGGCCATCTCCCTCCATCCCCTTGTTGGAGTCTCCTAAGAGGGTCCGTGTGGGGGTTGAGGAAGTTGACGTCCTGTCGCCCGCCGATCAGCACCGACCCGCCCCCGTTGAGGTTGCCTGGCCATAGGTTGGCCCCTCGCCTCTCCCAGGTGGTTCTCTCCCTGATGCCTACGATCGGTATCTAGGCACGTTCCGCTCCGACCCAGGCGAGTTTCCTTCATCAGGGGAAGGCCTTCTTCGTCCACGCTTCCCGGTGGGGGAGAAGGAATCAGTGTTTTTGAGCCGCGGAGCTGCCGCACGAGTGGCCGAGAACAGTTGCCTCCCTCCTGATCAGGTTGTGCTAGATGGAGTTAGAGGTGACTGTTTGGCCACCTTCGTGATTCAGGCCGGCCAACAGGTAGAGTGTCTCTGCTTGTCCTCCCTCCAGCTGCTTTCGTCGTCTTACCTCTGTTGCCTTGGTGCAGTTGTCCTCGGTGGGTCTTTCGATGAGGCGCCAGTTTGCGGCGCTTCCTAAGGCCAGATCCGACGCCGGGCGAGACCTTGAGGTCCACGGTGACAAGGGGAGGCAGGTCAGTTAGATGAGGCGCGGGTCAGGTCCTGGGAGACCCGCATAACTGAGCTGTCCTCTGCCCTGGAAGAGGCGGACCGGGAGAGAGACTTGGCTTTGACTGCAAATTCAGAGGCCGAGGCACGGGTCACCGAGCTTTTGGGAGACGCCAACACGTCTGGGGGAGCCGACAAGATCCTCGTCTCCGTTGCTGCCCCCGATGCCCTGGAGCTCTCCGATCGTCTGGAGGCGGCGGAGGAGTAGGTGAGGGCTCTCCTTGCTCAACTCGGTGAGAGATCCCAGGAGATCGAGGTGGAGAGGGCGGAGCACCAACGCCAGATCGAGACCTTGAAGGCTCGGGTGCGTGGGCTTGAGGAGGTGGATCCATCCCGGATCGCCCGAGAAGCCGTGGAGGAGTATGCCACCTCCTTCGTTGAGTCTGCCTTGGCTGAGGCGTTCGAGAAGGGTTTCGTCCGGTGTCAATCCGAGATCCGGAAGAAGTTCCCGCTCTCGGGAGTCAACTTCGAGGATCTCCGGGCGCACTCTGACAGCGAACGGAGCGTGGGGGGCGGCCCAAGTGAACAGCCAGCCTGTGGCTCCACGGGTGCCCCTGGAGATGATTAAGGGAGGGGAATGCCCCTCGGCCTCTTCGTGTACATCTTTTTGTTAGGCGTACGCCTTGCAGGCGTCTCATCGGGCAAGGCTTCCCTTGTCCCGAGTGGGTTTCTTGTTAACACATTTATCTCCATATCGGCTAGGCGGTAGGTCGCGGGCCCGAGGACCTCGATGACTTTATATGGTCCCTCCCATTTAGCCGCGAGCTTCCCTTTGCGGGTAATATTCGGGTTGAAGCTTGCTTTCCTAAGGACCAGGTCCCCGAGGTGGAAACTCCTTCCCCTGACCCGAGAATTGTAGTACCGGGCCACCTTCTGCTTCTGGCAGATAATGGTGGCTAGGGGTTGCTCCCGCCGCTCACCGAGGAGCTCCAGACCCAGCTCTAGGCCTTGCGAATTCCTGTCTTCGTCGAAGCATTTGAGGCAGAGAGACTCTTCACCCAATTCGACCGGTACCACTGCCTCGGCTCCGTCGGCAAGCATGAAGGGGGTTTCGCCGGTGGCCTCCTTGTGGGTCGTCCGGTATGACCAGAGTATCCCGGGGAGCTCTTCCGGCCAGTTTCCTTCGGCGTCCTTCACTTTCTTTCGGAGGGGCTCTATGATGCATTTGTTGGCTGCTTCCGCCATCCCGTTGGTCTGGGGGTGCGCTACAGAGGCGAAGAGGAGCTTGATCCCCCATTCCGCGCAAAAGTCTTTGAAGCCCGCGGAGTCGAACTGTTTCCCGTTGTCGGTGACGATGGCCCGTGGAACTCCGAATCTGGAGATGACGGAGTTCCATATGAAGCTTTTCGCTTTCTTCCACGTGATGGTGGCCAATGGTTCGGCCTCGATCCACTTGGTAAAGTAGTCCACCGCCAGAATCAGATACTTCCGCTGCCTCGACCCGGCTTAAATGGTCTGAGGATGTCTAGCCCCCATTTTGCAAAAGGGATGGGGCTCACGATAGGGATGAGCTCCGACGGGGGAGTTGAGGTGTGGTGGGCAAACCTCTGACATTCTTGGCACTTTTGGACGTAGTTCGTTGCATCCCGGACTAGGGTCGGCCAGTAATATCCCTGCCTCAAGATCTTCTGTGCGACCATCTTGCCCTCGTGGTTATTTCCGTAGATCCCTTCGTGAACCTCCCGTAGGACGTAGTCGGCTTCCTACGGTCCGATACATTTCAGGTATGGGAGGACATCTGCCTTTGTCCAGCGTCTTCGGTAGAGCATCCCCTCATGGATCACGTATCGGAGCGCTTTCCTTTCCAGGGTCCGACGCTCGTCCCAGTCCGTCGACACCTCCCCATGAGTGAGGTACCGTATGATCGGGTCCATCCAGGTGGGATCTTGGTCGATCGCCATCACCTCCCGCTCTTCCGTGCTAGGGGACTGCAGGTTCTCCACGTAAATGGTGCGGCCCAGCTCCTTGGTCGAGGACGAGGCTAGCTTCGACAACGCGTCCGCCCTTGCGTTCTCCGACCGTGGGAGATGTAAAACTTCCGCGCTCTTGAACCTGGACAGCATCGCTTTGGCGACGGCGAGATACCTCTGCATTGATTCCTCCTGTGCCTCGTAACTTCCCAGAAGCTGGTTGACAATGAGCTTCGAGTCGCTGAGGAGGCGCACGGACTCGGCTCCGAGCTCCTGGGCCAGCCTCAGGCCGTTGATTACCGCTTCGTATTCCGCCACGTTGTTAGTGGCCGGGAACACGAACCGCAACGCGTATTCCACGATGTTCCCTTCCGGAGATCGGATCGCGATCCCAGCCCCGCCTCCTGACTGTGTTGCCGATCCGTCCACATGGACTATCCATGCTCCTGGGACTCCTGACTGGACAGGGTGGAGGTGGTCAGCCGAAAGGAAAGATAAGGGCTGGGTGATTACCGTTACTGGGCCTTCTTCCTTCGGGGGATGTTCTCCTTCCGTTGTGCATTCAGCGATGAAGTCGGCCAAGGCCTGCCCCTTGATGGCCGTGCGTGGCTTGAATCGGAGGTCGAACTCGCTCAATTCCACTCCCCAGTTCAACATCCTCCCCATTCGATCGAATCTCTTAAGATTCTGCTCCAATTGCGAGTCGGTCAAGACCAATATGGTGTGGGCTTGGAAGTAGGGCCTGAGCCTTCGTGCTGAGAGAATGAGGGCGTACGCCAGTTTCTCCATGGGCGAATATCGCACCTCTGCTCCCTTCAAGATCCGGCTCGTGTAGTACACCGGCCATTGCACCCCACCGTCTTCCCTGATTAGCACCGAGCTCACCGCTTCCTCCGCGCGCGCCAGGTAGAGGCTCAGCGATTCCCCTTCTCGTGGCTTGGATAGGAGAGGCGGGCTGCGAAGGTACTCCTTGAGATCCGCGAACGCCCTGGAGCAGTCTTCGTCCCATGGTATCGCCTTCTTGTTGTCTGACGGTTCCACGATTGCTCTCCTTAGGACTTTGAAGAAGGGGAGTGATCTCTCCGCCGACTTGGATAGGAATCGTCCCAAGGCCACGATGCGCCCGTTCAGCCTTTGCAGTTCTTTGATCGTCGTCGGCTCCTGCATATTGACCAGAGCCTCGATCTTGTTAGGATTAGCTTCAATGCCACAGTTAGTTATCATAAATCCCAAGAATTTGCCAGATCTTACCCCGAACGTGCACTTCGTGGGGTTGAGTCGGATGTGGTGTCGCCGCAACCGCTCGAAGGTTTCACGGAGGTCGGCGATATGGTCCTCCGGTTTTCTCGACTTGACGAGCATGTCATCGACGTAGACCTCCAGGTTCCTCCCGATCTGGGAGTAAAAAACCTTGTTGACCATTCTCTGGTAGGTGGCCCCTGCGTTCTTCAAGCCGAAGGGCATCTTCTTGTAGCAGTATGTTCCCCGGTCCGTCGTGAAGGCTTTCATCTCTTCGTCCCGGGGATCCATCTGGACTTGATTGTACCCTGAGTAGGCATCCATGAAGCTAAGCATCTCGTACCCTGAGGCATTGTCCACAAGTTGGTCAATGCGCGGCAGGGGGTAGCTGTCTTTGGGACAGGCTTTGTTGAGGTCACTGAAGTCCACGCACATTCGCCACTTTCCGTTGGGCTTTCTGACCATCACCACGTTCGACAGCCACTCCGGGTACCAGACCTCCCGTATGAAGCCGGCGTCGAGGAGACGCTCTACCTCCTCGGAGGCCGCCTTTATCTTCTCGCCACCCAGGTTCCGCTTCTTCTGCCTGACCGGCTTGAAGTTGGGGTCAGCGTTGATCTGGTGGACGATCACCTGGGGATCTACGCCGGGCATGTCCTCTGGTGACCAAGCAAAGACGTCAAGGTTCGCCTCCAGGCACTCGACCAGTTGGCTCCTCAGGTCGGGGCTTAGCCCTCTCCCGATTGAGACGAACCTGCCCTCGACGTCCGTGACCGGGATCTGCTCCTGTTCCTCCATAGGGGTGGGTCTCGGCCCGCCCCTTAAGTTGAGCGCGACCATCTGGTCGACTAGACGATCTTCGAGCCCTTCCTCCTCCAGTTGGTAGCAGGTATTCGGTCTCCCCGTGTCGCCTTCGACCTGCCCCATCCCCCTGGGCATTCGGAACTTGATAGTCTGATGGAGGGTCGAGACAACCGCGCCGATGGCGTTGAGAAGGGGTCGGCCGATGATTCCGTTGTACTCCGACCCGATCCCTAATACGACGAATTCTACCGCCAGGGTCACCGAGTCTGGTGGGCCTCCGAGTGTTACTGGGAGGTGGATCGTGCCGATGATGGGGATGGAATGACCCGTAAACCCCACCACGGGACCCGATCGGGGTTGTAAGTCTTCCTTCCGCCGCCCCATCTTCTCCAGGGTTGACATGAAGAGGACGTCACAGGAGCTGCCGGGGTCGATGAGCAACCGCCATACCATTGTTGTGTCGATGATCACCGACACCACCAAAGCTGTGTCCGATCTGCGCGCTGTTACTGTCTTGCCCGTCCTCCTGACCGGTAGGGCCGGTGAGGGTTTCTTGGTCTTCTCCTCATGGTCCTCCTCGCGCTGGGCCCGGGCCCTCTCTTGCCAACCGCGGCGGGCCCCGTCGCCTCGCGCCTGGGCCTTGCCCTCCCTTCGCCGTGATGGGTGAAGCCGTGTCATTGCAGGTGTGGTTTGTTTTTCGTGGGATAGTTCGTTTCCCACAGACGGCGCCAGATGTTTCAGAGTGTTTTCTCACTACAGATGCGTTGACCGTGGACTGCCCGGTCAACGTGGTCAAGGGGCCGACTTGGGTCCCTTGGGTGCGTCGAGCCCGTGTAGACGCGATGCGAATCGGAGTTGTAGACGATGTGGAGCACGTCAGCTTGGCTGGGTCTGGATCCTCGGCCTCGAGGGGGCTGAGGGGAAGCCTCGGCCCGGTGTGAGATGCTCGGCCTCGGACGGTCGGACGATGAGGGGTAGCCTCGGCGCCTTGTCTTGATGCGCGGTCGATGCGGAGCGGAGGGGAAGCCTCGGCTCGGATGGATGCGCTCGGCCTCGGTCGGTCGGTCGGACGACGAGGGGTAGCCTCGGTCGTCTTGCTTGATGCATGGCCGGCATGGAGCGGAGGGGAAGCCTCGGCCCGTGGATCTGACGTCCTCCTGAACAGACGAGAACACTCGTCAGGGGGGCCGGACCTTGGTTCCGGCCAAATTCCCTCCGATGCCTAAGTCAGATGATGATCTGAAAGAGGAGGCTCGGCGGGGACGGTTCGACTCGAGAGGAGATCGAAACGACGTCCTCCGGCGCGAGCGGGGGGAAGGAGATGAAATGGGGGAACTCGGTCGTTGATGGAGTACCTTAGGTTTTGTTACCTGAGATGCGGTCCCTTGTCCAGTCGTCCTTCTAGCCCTTTTATAGGCCTTCCGTCGTGATTGCCCACGACTCACGTCCCTCGTCCACCCCTAATCATGCCCCCTCAATCCGCCTCCCCATCGCCGCTCCCTGCGCCATGCCAGCACCTCCCCATAACGGCCATTAAGTGGTCGCGGGCCTGGGGGAACGGTTATCGCTGGAGTGGGCGAGTGACTTGCGCGTTTTCGGGGTCGGGTCGGATCGATGTTCGGGGGTCCTCTAGGGGCCTTGTCGGGCAGGCCTGATCGCGCAGATGGGCTTCCGATCGGCAGTCGAGTTTCTGGGCTCGTGTCTTTCGGGCTTCGGCCAAATAGGCGTAACAGTCATGCTTGTCAATCTCTAGAGGAATGGTTGAACTGTGGCCTCCGAAATTTGATACATTACTCACACCAGATATAATACATTGCTCCAGCTATGATACATTACTCAATCAACCTGGTTAATCTCTAGATGAAAGCTTGTCAATCCAGCTATGATATATTGCTTTCCTAACAAATTCTAGCATTCCCTGAACATGGTGCATTCAAATGAGGGTCATCAGAAAATTGGATGTATGAAAGCTCTCATTGACTCCAGTTGTATACCAACTAATTGTTCTTGTAGAAATAGTTAACCCTCTTTCATTAAATACATGCATTGACTTTCCAATGAATATGGATTCATCAACAATGCTTTTGAATTCATAACCGATGCTCAGATCCAAGGGCTTGAACCTGACTGTGATGTCAGCAAACTATCGTTGTCCACCAGATCAACTTTGGAGATACTCTCACGATAGTTCACCTGAGGTGGACCGACATTTGCTTCAACCTGTTGCATGTAAATGATGTCAAAGATGGAAAATACTTTAGCGATGGTGTATCATGTCATCTGAAACTTGTAGAAGCAGTAGAACCTACTTTTTGGCCATTAAATTCACAATTGATTGGAGAGGTTCATCATTGGACCAGCCATTCTTTGACGATGGTGTATCATTTTCCATGTCATCTGAAACTTGTAGAAGATACAATCCAAGTAAAATTTAAGAGACCACCAAAACGAGCAGAAATTAATTTCCTTGAAAAGCTCAACTGAAAGGTAGAGCAAAAAATAGTCAAGTATCAAACAAATATAATTGATCAATAGGTAAAAAGAATTTGCCAAAAAATAATCAATGCCAATAATATCCCACATATAAAATGGTAACTATACAGAGCTTTTATCATTCAAAGAAAGAAGAAAATCGTCCAGAGGACTAAAGATGATACCATGTTTAACCAGATTAAGTTTCTAATATGATAATACCATGTTTTTATATATTATTAATAATATATGAGGCAATTTCACATCTATAATGTTTTCTCTAGTTGTAACAGTAGATACATATATAAATAGATATATATTCCAATCTAGCATGAGCATTTCAATAGTTTTGGGTGCACATAGTCAATCTAAACAAAATATTTTTCTCTAGTCATGATACTAGATATTGTCATAGTAGAATGTAAAACCAAATTTAATACCTAAGAGTACTAATCATTGTACAACAAACATCAACAACTAAAATAATGCCCCTCAATTCTAAAGCTACTACCGCATACTCCTCTATATCTGCTGTATTAACACTTGTAATCTAATAAAGAGAGAAATTCATAGTGAGCAAGTTAAGATCAAGAAATGTGCATTTCGAAAGACCACAAAATAAATGGAAATAACATGCCGATAGATTTTTGCTCAAGTACATGATATTACAACTGGCATAAAAGGTTCATAATTACCTCAGATTTAAGATTTTCCACCTCTGTGATAACAGAGATTCCCCTTTCATTTTTGTTCTGACTGCTCGTGAAGTGATCAGAGTTTTCATTCACATTCAGATACATTTTATTGAGGGTGTTGTTATCTTCCGACAGAGAATATCTACAAAAACAGGCATTCTGCTATGTGTTGAAACTCACTGCAAATTTGATTTGTAGTGTGAACTCTCAACAAAATATATTGCAATTGCATGGAGTATGATACATGATAAAATATGCTTGTAAGAATATATACATTATATGCACATGCTTTACTTGATAAAAGATCGTTTTGATATATAACTTACTAACATGGGATTGCACCTTCCCCCCATCAGAACATACATTATATGCATGATGCATCCTATTTATCTACAACGGCTGCATTACGTGACATCTCCAATTCATTTATTTTGTCTCATATGTTATCCCCACTCAAATGTGAAAATTTAAAAAGTTATGGTATTTTGCAATTATCTCACTTTAATGTTCTATTCTCTTAGTATTTCTTAAAAAAGCTGTAGCTTTTGTAAATAATTCCAGTTCAAAAACAATTCAACTGTCAGGACATATGCATAAAAATGTCATCTTTCCCATCGGTCACACCAAAAGCTATAAACTTTAGGATTTATTTCATTCAAAATTCAAAAATTAGAAAATTTCTCACCAAAAAAGTTGAAGAGAACTAAGATGAGAGTGCAGTTACCGTGCATGCAACGACATTGAGGACAGTTTAAAAAATTGAAAATGTTTACACCCATTTTAATTTTCAATTATTATAACATAGATTAGAAAGGATTAAAAAGCATATAATTTGGGCTACTGAGTTATAAATACAGACCATCCTCTTGCAATCCAGACCATCCTCTTGCATCATCATTGATAAATCCACAACATCCTCTTGCAGGAACTTCCATTAATGTTTGCTGGAAAACCTACACAAAAATTTCCAATAAAAAAGAGATGGTTTTGTTAGTGTTTCTGTTAGTGTTCCTGTTAATAACAAAAGACAACACAGAAATTTCAAACTTAGTAGCCTAAACACACTAACTACTCTGATAACAGAATTTCTAAAAAAGAGATTCTTATAGAAAAATTTCAAAATTTAAGGAAAAAATTTAGGGGAAAGAGATAGAGAATGAATTAACTGTCTGAAGGAAAAAACGAAGAAGAAAGAGGATGACTTTCAGAGAGACGTAAATAAGAAACTTTACCTGGATACCTTGAACTAAGAGGTAAGGTAATTTGAGTAACCAAGAAGAAATATCGTGAAGAGATATATAATCTGTATTCATTCACTACAATAATGAGTTCAAAGATATGAGCTAGAATTAGAAATTAGAAATGAAAAAAAAGATAAAAAGGCAAGGTTCCAACCATATGAAACTCAGCCTCATAGAATCGCATATTCGAATGAAATTGCTCAAAAGAAAAAAAAGTGGCGAACTTCCAACTATATGTAACTCAGTCTCACAGTCACAAATTTGGATTTGATACATTATGCAGCCCTCAGGTTCCCAAAGAGACAACTATATGTAACTCTGTTAATAAATTACGGTTCATGGTTGCCTACGACAACACACCATAATACATTAATTCTATTGCAATCCTTCAATATTATACACATCATTAGTCATATTATCTTCCAATTTGCAATGTTTTAATGGGAATTTATTCAACCATTATGAGATTGAATGGGAGTGCAAGTTATTAATTCACAGGACCAAACAAACTGTTGGATTGAATGGGAATAAGTTATTAATCAGCACAACCAAACAAAATACCAACAAAAAATACCCAAAACATAAAAAATCAATTAAATAAGACAACTTCTTACCTGCGGGATGTTGTGCAAGTAAAGAACACAGAGGCTGAGATCACAAGTTCGACAACCACAAAAATACTCCCTCTTTAACCCATAACCCAGCTTGTAGGACCAAAGACATTTGAAACAAACCCCAAAAATTGCCCTGATGTGCCTACGACATATATATGCGAAGCTGATGTACAACCCTGTTTCATAAGGAATTGTCTCCTACAAAAGGATAGAGACAATTTAAAAAAATCAATCCAATCATACAGAGTGAGTGTTGAACAATAGTTAAGCTAACAGCCATAGATATGGAATTCAAACCTTGACTTATGTCAGTTTCAGCTTTCATCTTTTCCAATTCCGATCTGAAAGAATTGCGATGTCTTCGGATCAATTCATGTCGGACTCCGGCCATCGGTACGCAAAGATGCGATCAAAGCCACCGATATCGACGATCTCGGCCTCGTTCTGACAGCAACAGGCGGAGAACAATTGGTTTTTTTGACGAATTTCCTAGAGCGACGATGTGGTTAGAGCCCCCAATATCGACCTCGGCCTCGATGCCGATATTGCTAGCCTACACGATCGAATTCCAACCATTTGTAGAGGTAAAAGGGAGAAATTGAGATCTGTAAAGCTCAGCCATTTGTTTTTTCAAATGCAAAAGAGAGAGAGAGATGACGTGAAAGGTGAACTTGAGTAGCAGACCCACTATCTCTGCCATTTTCTTTTTCAAAAAGCACCCAAAACCATGACACCTCATCCCTAGCCTTCTCTAATTCCACATGGCCCAATTTCATTTTCACCAACCTCAGTCCTGGGGGCTGATCGTTTGTTTTTTCCTAGAGGAAAGATAGGTGGAAGAGGAAAGGGCCATTTTCTAATTCCACCCGTAACCGTTCTCTTTCAACTAGGCCCGCCTCGGGTTCTCCCACATCAACCCTTGGGAACTGAGTTTTCGCTTAAAAATTTCAAAATTTTCAGTTTCTCCGGTTCTTTTTTCAAAATTTTTAAGTTTCCCCCTCAAAATTTTCACAAACTTATCATCCTAACACTTGATTTTTCAAGATTAAATCTCAGCCGTCTTTCTATCAACCCCTTTGTCCTAGTCAACTTGTCCTAGTCAGCCCTAGGATTCAAAAATCGCTGTCAAATGTATTATATATATATATATATATATATATATATATATATAATGAAGAAAACATGGTGGTCGTATGGCAGGAGTTATAGGTCGGTCAAAGTTGAGCCAGCAGAAGAATCCAAAAGAAATCAAGGAAGGGAATTTTCGTAAATTAGCCACCTCAAAGATTAGGTCATCCAAGGCTAGCATCTTATTTAAGAGTCTTTTATGCTGCTCATGTGGAGCCGTGCGACAGAGGCAAAGAAACAAAAATAAAGGCATGACAACTTATTTAGTGGAGAAAAATTCAACAGAATTAAATGAAAGAAGGAAACAAGGAGGCGACCATAAATGTTGTCCAGAGCCGAAACATTGAAGTGTTTGGTTGAGCATGTATATCTGAGACCCAAACAAAATTTTTACACGGATTCCTTGCGAAGCACAACACAAATCAACAAGCCGATTCTTTGGACCGACAAACATCGACAGCAATGCATGAAATTCGGAGCAGTCGACAGCTGAATTTCCATGCACGATTTTCGAGGGGCAACCGACACGATTTGACATCTCAAATCCTTATAAAGAGCATTGAGGCAAACAAAATCATGAGGAGGCGAAAAAAACAATAAGGAAGATGCACAATGCCCAAACAGTGCACTGAAACCAGAGCACTAATTTCCAGGGCCTATTTTTTGCAGAGAAGGTCCAGATCAATTCAGCAATTAGAGAAAGACATCATATATTCGAAGCTGAATATCTTGATATCCATAAGTCAGATTGTAGTTTTCGCCATTGCAGAACTGACAACGCGCTGATTGATAGAGACATATTAAACTCCACAACTGAGCACTCTGAACTTTTACTCTTTTATTTATTTGTGGATATGTTGGTTTTGATCTCTGTACCAAACATTATTTTCATTAGGTTTATTTTTGGAGACTTGACTTGTTGGGAGCAAGTTAAGTGTAGAAGTTTTTGCTAGAATAGTTTTTGCTAGAATAGTTTTTGTTTGAGCTTTGGTGAGCTAGGTATTGACTTGGTGAGCAGAGCGTTGGTGCGCAAAGTTCTGGATGTTTATACCATTGACATCATTATTTTAGTGATTCTTTTGGGGCTGGATGTGGGTCGTGGGTGACCGAACCAGGGTAAATATAATGTTTACTCTCTGATTGCTTCCACATTTTTTATTTTGAATTATATTTACTCTGTGATAATCTGGTTATGTATACCAAAAATTTTTATATAGCGATAATTGGTTAATAACCTATTCACCCCCCTTAGGCTCATTTACGATCCAACAAGTGGTATCATAGCATAAGTTTGACTATATAGTCTAGAGACTATGAATATTCCAGATTCGGTGTTTTCTGAAGGCCAGTCCACAGTTAGACCCCCAAAATTTAATGGCACAGACTTTGCTTACTGGAAAGCTAGAATGAAAATATAGCTTACGTCAGTAGATTACGATGTCTGGAAAATTGTTGATAGTGGTTATTCACCACCCATGCTTAAAGTTTAGAATATTGATATTGCTAAACCTGAAGATAAATGGGATGATAATGATAGGAAACAATGTTATCTGAATTGTAAAGCTATGAATGCAATTATTTGTGCACTTGATAAAATAGAATTTGATCGTGTTTCTCAATGTCTTACTGCACATGAAATTTGGCACACTCTGTAGGTTACACATGAGGGAACATCACAAGTGAAGGAGTCCAGATTAGCTCTTCTAAGCACAGAATACGATGCCTTCCACATGCTACACACAGAGACGA
Organism: Scilla litardierei; assembly: GCA_030789695.1. Taxonomy (NCBI): domain Eukaryota; kingdom Viridiplantae; phylum Streptophyta; class Magnoliopsida; order Asparagales; family Asparagaceae; genus Scilla; species Scilla litardierei. Next base: position 24,815 of record JAULAV010002497.1, read on the forward strand.
CCAAAGAGATGTATGCGAGATTTACTGATATCGTTTAGAATTCAATAGCTCTTGGCAAGCCATATTCAAACATTGATCAAGTCAGAAAATTTTTGAGAGCTTTGCCAAGAAACTTTCCTCCGAAAGTTACCGCCATTCAAGAAGCGAGAGATCTTACTAAACTTAGCATGGAAGAACTAATTGGAAATCT
>JAULAV010002498.1:0-25000 GCA_030789695.1 Scilla litardierei
GGAAACTCCCGGGATCCTTGAATTTCGTGGGCTCCTTTTCCTTCCGGGTAAACCAAGTTCCTTGTTCGGCAAGCATGATTTTCTCCTTCCTTTTCCTTCCCGATATCAAGTCCTTCAAGAACTTTGCATACGACAGGATCTCCACTATAGCATCTAGGAAAGGAAATTGAGGCTTACTCCCCTCAAATATTCAAGGAACTTGGCGAGCCTTTTCTCTATCTTGGCTTTAGCTAGCCGTTGTGGAAATGGCACCGGTGGCATGTAGCGGCACTCGTCACTAGGCTTCGCCACTTCAGAAATTCCTCCTTCTAGTGGCTCCTTATGGATCTCCTCCTCAATCGTCGGCTCTTTTTCTTCCAAAATTTCCACCACGGGTTGCTTGTTTTGGGTCATAGCAGGAGTAGCATCCTTCCTGCCCCTTGTTGTAACCGACACCACCGCATTTATGTGGTCGGTGTTGCTCCGTGGATTGGGCTCGGGTTGAGCCGGCAATTGTCGGGTGTTCTTGTTTAGTAACGCAAGTTGCTCTCCAAGTTGAGAGACGACGGTATTTAGTGAATCTTGTCCCGCCGTCAACCTAGTATTCTTCTTTCTTTGCAATACCATGAATTCCTCCACCCTAGCTTCGTGGTCCAATCATGGTTGAGCTTGAGTTGGGTTGGAAGTTCTCCAACCTTGGTTGTAACCGGGCGGTCTATATGGTCCCGCTTGTTGCCTAGGCAGATAATTTTGTTGCGGTGACCCCTCAGTTGATACTGAGGTTGTGGTAGTGGAGGCCGAGCTTGAGGAGGTTGTTGTGGCGGCGGGTTTAAAGCACCATCATTGTTTGCATACGAAAAGCCCGGATGGTTTCTTGCGGCCGGGTTGGCCCAATATCCGGAGTTCCCCGCAACATATTGCACTTGTTCCAAGGTCTCCTCTCCATGCTCTCCTCCTACATACATGACTTGAGATTGGTCTTGCCAATCACTCATATTGCTTACAGGCGTAGATGTAGAGGGTGCTCCATGTGGCTCGGTGATATACTTCTCAAATCTCTCCACCACCTTATGAAGAGAGTCAAATTTGTTCGAAAGCTCCGCTACGACCTTGGCCTCATATATGCTAGTGGGATTCAAGGAGGAAGAAGAATGACCTCGCTCGTCGCCCCATTGTTGGTTATTAGAGGCCATCTCCTCTAGTAAGGCCGTAGCTTCATCTGGGGTCTTCGATAGTATGGCTCCATTGGCGGTTGCGTCTATAATTTGCTCCGTGCTCGGTTGGAGTCCATTATAAAAACTGTGAACAAGCTCCCAATCTTCTATACTGTGATGGGGGCACTGATGTTGTAAATCCTTAAAGCGCTCCCATGCCTCGTATAGGGTCTCCTGCGGTCCTTGCTTAAAGGACATGAGAGCACTCCGTATCTTCACCGTCTTGGATGTCGGGTAGAATTTGTCAACGAAGGCGCTATCCAACTCATCCCAAGTAGTGAATATACCTTCCGCCTGCGTCCTCAACCAATATAAAGCTTTGTCATTGAGTGTAAAGGGGAAGAGCCACAGTCGGATTGCATCAACGGAAATGCCCTGCATTTGGAAGGTGGCGCACTTGGACAAGAAAAGCTGGATGTGATAATGCGGATTCTCATGGGAGTTTCCATGAAACGGGTCTTGTTGCATCAATACTACCAATCCCGTCTTTAGCTCAAAATTCTTGTCCTCTGCCAATTCTGGCATGGCGATGGATGAAGTGGTGGAAGAAGTCTTAGGCCGAAGCCTATCTCTGATGGATATAATCCTCGCCATACGTGTCGCTAGTTCCTCTGGTGTCTCCATACGGTTCATACAATTATCCTACGTAGAGTGCCTTCTCTCGGCTCTGATCCTCCTCTCGGTACGTTTGATCTCCGGGTCAAATATAATATCCTCTGGATCCGCCGTCGATCTCGTGTTCATGCAAAGAGAAACAGAGTTTCAAAGGAATTGTTAGCACGAAAAAGGAGTAAAAAGATAAGAAACAATAAAACAAAAAGAATATACTAAGTAAAGAGAATAAAACACTGTCACCTCCCCGGCAACGGCGCCAAAAACTTGACCGCGCCCCAGATACACACCCGGGACGGGCGGCTCGTAGTCTTACCGTAAGCGCACGGTGTAGCGGCGAGCGGGTATCAAACTCAGGGAGGAACAATGACAGTGTCTCTTTTCGATCACCTAGCTATTAAGAGGGTCAAGAATCGTTTGGGTAAACGATCACAATCGTTCAAATGTCGATAGAAATATCAATAAAATAAAGCGCCTAGGGATAGGGAATTCCCGCTACGGACCGAATCTCATCGTTGCGATTCATAGGTTTCGTCATTGCTAGACTTGAATTTTAGGTGAACTAGTCGCAACTAAATGTAGAACCAAGCTCACGCTCTCGCGCTATTGCCGGTCTATAGAGAACCTAGGGTAGGGCCCAATCTCTTCTAAACCCTAACCTAGGCTGCTAGCGTGAAGAACGACATCATCGTTCAATCGTATCTCGAGCCCACTCTCGTGTAAACTCGAGCTATGATCTAGGTTGAGATAGTTCCTACTCGTCCAATCTCTTGCAAACGGATATTGGTATAGAAACACGATTAAAAATCCTAGCTTTGGTCCAATCTCTTGCAAACTAATTCTAGAGAAGTTCAATCGTAAATCTAAATTGAATTTCTAGGGCTTCCAATCAATTGAGACCCAATCTCTTGCAAATCCCAATCAATATGAATCCCTAGCTATCCATAATTAATCAATCCCAACCTAACCCCAATCAATTCTAGCAAGAATTTCACCAATTCATCACAATTTAGAAATAGGGTCTATAGGGTTCATCCCTACGCCCCAAGACGATGGCACTACTCACTAATCATCATGCAATACTTAGGAAAATCAATAATAATATCAACACAATTCATTGCAATAGAGAAATTATGAATAAAAATAGGGTTTTTGATAAGAGAATAGACAAACCAATGAGAATCCAATAGCATCCAACAAAAGTAGCCTTTTAATCTCCAAAAGAAAAGCTAAATCTATTGATCTAAAAAGCTCTCAAAAAGGCTGCCAAAAAGCTCTATAAAGTCCTCCTTAACTAGCGCAAAAACTGGGTTTAAATACCCTTCAAAATCGCCCAGGAAATCGTGACCAAAATGCCCCTGCGCAGCCCAGAAATCGCACTTTACGCAGCAGGCGGAGCGGCTCACTCGGCCGAGTGACATATGTCACTCGGCCGAGTGACAAACCCTGTAGATTTCCAGTAAGTCGGGGGTTTTCGGGGTTCTGTCTTCGGAGGTGACTAGGCCTAGTGGCTTTACTCACTCGGCCGAGGGGCATTCCATGCTTGGCCGAGTGGGAACTCTCAGGTCGACTGTAAAATTCCAGTAAGTCGGCTTCTTTTTGGATGGATTTTCCCGTGCCACTCGGGCGAGGGGATCTCCATACTCGGCCGAGTGGTCTATCGTCACTCGACCGAGGGCACGTTGATATTCTTCTGCTGTGCGTGTCCGGTCTGGTCGGCCGAGTGAGCTTCTTTGCTCGGCCGAGTGAGTGCTTCACTCGGCCGAGTGACATGCTGTAGATGCCCAATCTTCTTCGTTTCTTCTCCTCGTCGCTCCTACCAAGTTCCTTCTTCTTCCACTCATCTTCCATCGCTGAATGGCCCTCAAAAGAGCTGTGGGTAACACTACGGAGTGGGTGCAAATCTTCTTGATCTCAAAATCACTCCAAATCGCTCCATATCTCCTGAAATACGACAAAAACAAGAAATAGTGAAAAGCATCGCAATATTATCGAAAAATCATGAAAAAAGCGATATGAGCGATCAAAGTTGCATGCAAACATGCAGAAAAAGGGTGTAAAATATGGAGTGATCAATAATGCCTCTCTTGATCATAGGATGTGGAAAATAAAGGTGAGGGACCCGGCTGCTTTCCTATCAATGTGAGGAGTCCATTCTTCTGGGGACCCCCGAGACCCAACAACAGAATATTTCCGTCCTTTCGGAGGCCCTTAAGCCCCCAAGAAGAAAACTAAGGAGGTCCTTATTGAGCACGGCTTGGGCCGCTTCCAGTTTGGCCTAAGTTGAGGCGGAATTGCCAGTTGATCTTGACAGTGATGGGAGATTGGAGAATGAAGAGCCTGAACATTGTGATAACATCTTCTCTCTTGTAGTTACAGAGACCGAGATGGAGAGTTGCACCCTCAGTGAAAATTTTAGTGGTTTCCTCACTGATCTAGTGTAGCCGAGACATGTGAATATCCCTTTTGTGACCTGTGGCAAAATCGAAGCTCAGGCCTAAATTTGTCCCCTCTTTATGTGCTGGCTAAAGTTGTCCTGAGCCACTTTTACCACAATCATCACTGTAGGATCTAAAACTATGGGGAGAAAACACTAGAAGGATGCTTTATAAAAATAATAAGGAAATTACGCCAAATTAAATATCTCTTATGCAACCTTAGTGCAGAAATAGAAACAGAGAGCAACACTTTTGTTGTGACAAATTTTCTCGAGAGCAACACTTTTCTGTGTTCGTTAACCCAGTCATTGATTCATGTTAAATATTACATTTAGCCCCTCATTTAGCCCCATTTTGTGCATATATGGTACTTTTTTGGTCTCTGATATGATCGTATTCTGAATACCCTTAATTATTAGAGCAAACTCTCATTTTATGCACAAAACAGCAACATATTGAGTATTTCTGCCCTTTTAGTATTTTTCATATGAAGATCTCGATCTCATGATTCCAACGACTATTTATTTGTATTTTTCTGAGATTTGTGCTAATTAATATAAATTTTTGAAAGTAGAATACCATTTAAATGGAGAAATACGATGAAAATATGTGGCATATACGCGCGTATATGTATCTTCGCTATCATGTGGCCCACATGGCAAACTGTGTGCCGTCCGATCGCCATCCAATGACGAGCGGAGCGTAGTAATCCGAAGGGCGACACGGCTGACTCATAGCCGTTGATAAACAATCAAACGGACGAGATCAGCTTCGATGCGAGCAGCAAAGCAGGAGAGTATGGGACACGTGGCAACGATCGAGCGTTTCCCGCTCAATCGAACGAACATAGTGGAGCAGGCGATGCGACACATTTAAGAGCGCTCGATCTCGATCGAACGGTTGATGAGCGAAGGTGGGAGTTAGTTGGAGAGCGGGCGAATACGGGCGACGTGGCCTTATCCTGAACGTCTATCAGCAATCCAACGGAGCTCGACAACCCACTGCAGCGATCCTTACAGGCGACATGGCTTAATCCTCACCATCTCGTCAAGATCGAGTGGCCCACATCCGATCCGAAGGCCACTCGGTGAGCTTAGCGGAGCAGGCACGGATCCGATCCGCATGGCCACGTGGCAAGCCCACAAGAGATCCTGCCTTGATCCGACGGTCCAGGATTACGACGGTTAGGGTTTGAGGGTTTGAAGCTGTTTTGAAGCAGGTTTGAGCAATTTTTTCGCATCTGCAACCGACTTAATTCCCATATAAATACCCACATATTCCAGAGACTATTTACACCAGGTTTTAGCGTATTTTGAGCGTATTGGAGGGGCTACAGAGCGTATTTTCACGAGATTTTCTGGAGCTTTGGAAATAGAGAACAGAGGCTCTTGCAGAAGAAATTCAGAGGCGTTTTGAGGAGTTTTGGAGATAGAAATCTCAACTTATACCTTGTATTTCACGTATTTATCATGTATTTTGACGGTTTGATCATGTATTTGCTAATGAAACTAAGCTTTCATCTCTCCATGCATGGCTAGTACCCTCATGTGTTGGTTGTTATGTAGTTAGGGCTATGTGATCGTTGATTTTGTTGTCTTTTTGCCTATAAGCATGTTATAATCATGTATTTCATTGTTTTCTACCTTTAATCTAATTGAGTATGTTAATGAGAGACGTGTGCAAGCTTAATTGGATATGATCTGAGTAGGACATATTCTTGATGCGATCCAAGAGGACGTATCGTGACCCAAGAGGGCACTTGTGCATATTTTCCCTATAAAATCAATGTTATACATGGTTACTTTTTGGCACTTTTGTTTACACACTTTATCGCCATACTTTCCGACGTTCTCATGCCCTAGCCGGATGAGACGTTGAGTTGTAGAAAAGATATTCAAAATCATAGATTATAAAACCCTTAACGAAATCATAACCGACACATGCTCCTCTTATTGGTTCTTTATATCGACTCACCGTACTTGCTTTAGTCTTAATTTCTCGTTTACTTAAAATCGCCATCACAATTATATCACCTTTGAAAGGTGGTTGTTTTTCATCGTTTTATTAATCTTGAGAAACTGATTCTTTTGGTTTACTGGTCGACTGTCCCGTGGATTCGATACCTGACTCTCCAGGTTTACTACTTGATCGATCTCCTACACTTGGGAGTAGCGCTCATATCTTTTGAGATGAGTCAAGTTTTTGGCACCGTTGCTGGGGACAACAGTATTTGTGATCCATACTTTCTGTTTCACTCAAGGAATATTCGGTGAGATCTTTCCATCTTTTAGTTTAGGATTTTTATTTGCTTCTATTACATAAAAACGCATAGAAATATAAAAACATAAAAAACATCTTTTTCTGCTAGTTTATGTGGCATAGGTCTCCTACTTCACATAGATTAGTACGAATAGAAAACCTGACTAGTAATAATGATGAAACACATATCACACCACCTGTACAAGAAAGACCTTTATTGGAAATTTATATGCCATCCAGGGTGGTGTCTGATTCATGCATAATTCTTCCTGCAGATGCTCATAATTTTAATCTGAAGCCAGGTGTAATTCAACTCTTACCATCTTATCATGGCATTGAAAATGATAATCCTTATTTGCATGTCAGAAATTTTGAAGAAGTATGCTCAACACATTTGGATGGAAAAATTAGCTCTGATTCTGTTTATCTTAAACTATTTCCATTCTCACTGAAAGATAAAGCAAAACATTGGTTTAATTTTTTTCCACCTAGATCTATCTCCACTTGGTTACAATTGCAAACTGAGTTTCTAAAAAAATTCTTTTCTTTGCAGAGGACCCACGCCTTAAAGCGACAAATTATGTCCTTTTTGCAGAAGGAGAGGGAGTCGTACGACCAATCATTGGAGAGATTCAAGGACCTTCTGATTGCTTTCCTACACCATGGATACGACAAAGGCCGTGCGATTGGATTCTTTTACGATGGCCTGCAGCCGCAAGCTAGGCAATACATGGAGATGATATGCAACGACGAGTTCTTTCAGAAAACTCCTACGGAGGCATGGGATTACATGGATGTTGGACGCACCGATATAGGATCGTTAGTTTGATGATGACAAACATGTGTTGATATTAATGTGTGTGCTAAGTGTGTTTCAGGAATGGTAAAATCTTAGTTATAAGCGTGGGAGAAATTACTATTCATATAGCATATTGGGAGAGAGGAAGTGTTATCTACAAAGCAAGTTGGAATTGGTCCTATATGGGATGAGATGGATTTGGTCAAATCAATTGGCAAGATTTACAAAGATTTTTCCTAATCCTTTTTGGTTGCAAACAAATCCTCACCAAATCCTTATTCCCATTCATATTCCTACTTGAATTCAAAATGGTGATTAGCTCATATCATTTTCAAATTCAAACTCATATGGCAAAATCCTATTACAACTCTCATCTTAGCCATCTAACCTAGCTAGGTTTTTGCACGCACCAACATTGCATCCTAGCCACACCATCATGCAACCCTACCCTAGGGTTCCTCACATTGCCGCAATACACCCTTAAGCCACCCCATATATAGCTGTAGCTGATACAAAAGAAAGAGAGTGCCTGATACAACAAAAAGAAGGGTTGGCCAAAAGAAAAAGAGAAACCCCTAGTTTTACTTCTGATTGCCGCAAGCTATTTTTGCAATTCCCATCATTTCCTTACTGTAATCAACATCTTCAAGCCAAAGACATAGAAACCAACCTCTACATCATCAAGCCCAGTTGCAAACCCTCATCTCCAAAGCCATACTCTTAAGGTCATCATCATCCTTCATCAACTCACACACCCAGGTCCTTGTGAACTCAAGTCGCTGTCGTGACTTCATCCGATCTCCTCGTGCTGCCTTGATCATCATTGTCGAATAATCTGCTGTGGAGTTTTTCGTCGCCGTCGGAGAAGATCGAGGTGCTATTGTCGAAGAGTCGGAGACTTCGAGTTGCTGCACGGAGAACCCTGCCACCGAAGTCGACGTTGCCGTTGTCGTCGAAGTTGAAGTCGACGCTGTCATTTTCGCCGAAGTCGAAGTCAACATTGCTGCGGTCGCCGACGTTGAAGCACTCAAAGTCGACGTTGTCGATCATTCGGAGGCGCTGCCACCGTCGTTGAGGAGAGTCGAAGCAGACCGTCGATGCATCTGCTATTAAAGTCGAAGTCAGAGAACGCCACCATCAAGTGAGCGGCGAAGTCGAAGCCCACGTCTGCCATTGAAGGAGCAGTCGTCGCAGTTGAAGTTGTCGTTGCTGGTGAAGCCCTCGTTACTGCAGTTGAAGAAGATAACGTCGCCGTCATGTTGTCGTGGAGAGCCTGCCGCCATTGAGAGCACATCACCAGAGAAGGAGCGCCACTTGTCGAAGTTCAAAGAGCTGCATGCCCTAACTCATCTGATTGGAGAAAGCAAACGTAGGAACGAAAGAAGCGGAGCGTGCGTAAAAATTAAACGAAAGAAGAGCTGACGTGGATAATTATTTTGGGTTTGCTGTGCGCATGGACCACCTATTAATTGAATTGAACTACGATTGCTATACGCACCAACCAGAGTAATATTTGAGCCATATCTTGACATCCAGTAGTCGAAACGAGACACCATTTGCATCAGATTGGAGCTGACGACGTGCTGATTGAGAGAGACGACTACACGGACATGAACTGAGTATCCCTTTACTCTTTATATTCGTGTCTTAGTGTAACGTTCTCTATAGGGGAAACTTTTACCTAATTTGTGACAATTTTGGACTTGTCTGTTTGGGGCTAGACAAGAGGGTCTTGACGTGTTGTTGCAGTTAAGATACACATTTATGAAGGTTGATAGTGTTCTGCACTTTGTTGAGTGTGGTACAGTCTAGGTGGGGAGTTGGAGCTAGGACCTCATTGAAGGGGCACCGAAGAAACTTATTAATGCTAGTATTTACTTGGGGCTGGACGTAGGTCATTGGTGCAACCGAACCAGGGTATATCTGTGCGTACTCTGTGATTGTATCTTATTTACTCTGGTTGTGCTTTTAAATGTGTGTGATTTCTCGTGGGTTGCGCGAGAAAGCCTATTCACCCCCCTCTAGGCAAGGATCCAGATCCAACAATGGAGACCATAGCGGAGCATGCGAGGAGATGGGAGTGTAATTCAGAGTTTGACAGATCAGAGCCACTTCTACCATCTAAAGGAGGCATGCACTCATTGAAGCCAGACGATGCAATAAGAGCACAAGTGGATGCATTACTGACACAGAGGATACAAGGCCTAGACCTGAGAGCATCAAAAGCAGTCGAAGCTGGACCGTTTTGTGCCATTTGTGAGCAGTCCACTCATGACACGTCTGTTTGCCCTGTGATCCCTGCTATGAAAGAGACCATAAGGAACCCACAAACTAAAGTGAATTGGGTGTCCAATCAAGGGGTAAACTTGAACACTTTCAACTCTTCTTAGAAGAATCATCCAAATTTGAGATGGGGACCACAACAGCCAGTGCAACAAACGACCCCTCCTTACCAGCATCCAAATCATGGGAGCAATCAAGGGAAGAAGGAGCAGAGCACTGATATCACAGCCGCACTTCAGCAAATGATGCAGATGCAGAATCAACAACAACAACAGCTTCAACAACAATTTCAGCAGCAGTTTCAGCAACTTAAAAAAAACTTTTCTAAAATTACTGCATCTTTAGAAAAAGGTACTTTACCAGCTCAATCTGTTGCAAATCCTAACATAAATTCCTCTTCTTTTTCAGGTGACAACGTAAAACTATGCAAGGCGGTGACTACTCTGCGTAGCGGAAGAGAGATAGAGAAATCAGAACCACCTAGGCATGAACAAATAGTTAGGAAAAAGAGGATGATCATGTTCCACAAAAGCTGCAAGAAGAGGAGAAAAGCTTAGAAAAAGAGGAGGTCAAAGAAAAAGAGAATTGAACCATATACACCTTCAGCTCCATTTCCATAGAGGCTAGCACCATCTTCAAAAGATAAGTATTAGGCAGATTTTAGGGACATCTTCAAACAGGTAAAAATTAATATTCCCTTGCTTGATGCGATAAACCAAGTGCCTGCCTATGCTAAATTTTTAAAGGACTTATGCACTTTGAAACAGACACTTAATGTGAAAAGGAAAGCTTTTCGCACGCAACAGGTAAGTTCCATAGTTCAACATAACACTCTACCCAAATATAAAGATCCATATTCTCCCACTATTCCATGCACTATAGGAACTAAGAGCTTTGGAAATGCTTTACTTGATTTGGGTTCTAGTGTGAATATTTTGCCTTACTCTGTTTTCTTGAACCTAGGTTTGGGAGAGCTTAAACCAACGCCAGTGGTGCTACAGTTAGCAGACAGATCAATGAAAGTTCCAAGATGTTGCGTGGAGGATGTTTTGGTTCAGGTGGACAAGTTCTACTACTACCCCGTGGATTTCAACGTCCTAGACATACATGGACCACCTTCTGGTAACATCACTCCTATCAGATTGGGACGTCCATTCTTAGCTACATGCAATGTCGTAATCAACTGTAGGGATGGACAGTTGAAGATAACGTTTGGTAACATGAAACTTGAATTAAATATCTTTAAATCGTGTAAGTTGCCAACAGGTATTGAAAGTGTTGAAGAGGTATGTTTTATTGAAAATTTGATCGAAGACTATTTGAGGCTGAGTATGAATGTGAATCTAATTATATCGATTAATGAGTCTTATTTTGTGCAGGGCACTCATGAAAATCCAAGGGAAGCATGGGTACCGAGATTTGAACCATTGCCAAATGGACTACCACCATAATTACCCTCTGACTTGGAACATCCAAAGCTTGAGTTGAAGCCATTGTGGACTACTTGAAGTATGCCTTCCTTGGAAAAGATGAGACTTTCCCCGTGGTAATATCCTCCAAACTTACACTTGAACATGAACATTTATTGCTCGATGTACTTAGGGAACATAAAGGGGCCATTGGATGGTCCATTGCAGACATCAAAGGTATAAATCCCTTAACTGGTACACATCATATTTATCTTGAGAATGATTCAAAACCTACGCGTGAAATGCAATGTCGGTTGAATCCGACGTTAAAAGAAGTGGTAAAAGGTGTGGTTCTTAAATTACTTGATGCTGGAATTATTTATCCAATCTCTGATAGCAAGTGGGTTAGTTTAACTCAAGTTGTCCCTAAGAAATCTGGTTTAACTGTGGTTAAAAATGAAAATAATGAACTCACACCTATGTGAACCACCACTGGATGGAGAATGTGTATTGATTATATGAAGCTTAATTCAAAAACAAGAAAAGACCACTTTTCATTGCCTTTTCCAAGATCAAATTTTAGAGAGAGTGGCTGGTAATGAATATTATTGTTTTCTAGATGGCTACTCAGGCTATTACTAGAATGGCTGGTAATGAATATTATTATCAGATAGAGATTGCTCTAGAGGACCTATAGAAAACCACTTTCACTTTCACCTTTGAAACTTTCGCATTTAGGAGGATGCCATTTGGTCCATGCAATGCGCCTGCTACTTTTCAACGTTGCATGTTAAGAATATTCAGTGATATGGTTCAAAAGATAGTAGAAGTATTTATGGATGATTTTTCTGTATATGGCACCTCTTTTGAAAATTGTTTATCTAACTCGGTCCTTGTTTTATGCAGGTGTAAAGAGAAGAACTTGCTACTCAATTGGGAAAAGTGCCACTTTATGACTACGGAAGGTTTGGTACGTGGTCACTTAGTTTCTAAAGCAGGTATTCAAGTGGATAGGGCAAAATTTGAAGTTATAGAGAAGTTGCCAACACCAAAAAGCATCAGAGATATTCGTTCCTTCTTGGGACATGTAGAATTTTATAGACGCTTCATAAAGGATTTCAATGCTATCTATCGACTTCTTTGCAATTTATTAACTTCAAATTCTAAATTTATTTGGACGCAAGAGTATCAAAATTCTTTTGAAAAACTGAAATCCTTACTTGTCTCATCGCCTATTTTACAGGTTCCAGATTGGACTCTTCCTTTCGAGATTATGTGCGATGCGAGTGATTACGCAGTGGGGGCGGTTCTTGGGCAAAAGAAAGAAAAAGTTCCTTATATGATTTACTACGCAAGTAAGACCATGAACGATGCTCAAAGAAATTACACGACAACGGAAAAGGAATTACTTGCGGTGGTATTTGCTCTGGACAAGTTCAGAAGCTATATTTTGGGATCACCTATCGTCATCTATACAGACCACTCTGCACTAAAATATTTATTATCTAAAAGGATGCAAAGCCTAGACTTATACAATGGATTCTTCTTTTGCAGGAGTTCAACATTGCGATACGAGACAAGAAGGGAGTGGAGAATCATGTTGTAGACCACCTCTCTTGATTGACGGTAGGCATAGAGTCATCAGATACACCATCGAGAGATTCCTGCCCCGATGAGCAACTTTTCGCCATCTCTACTCTACCATGGTAAGCGGACATAATAAATTATTTGGTGACAGGTAGAACTCCATCACATTGGTCCTCTTTTGATTTTAAGCGTTACAAACATGAGGTAAAATCTTTCTACTTTGACGATCCTTATCTTTTTAAATATTGTGGAGACCAAATTGTAAGACGATGTATACCGGACCATGAGATTAGTAGTGTTTTACAGTTTTTCCATGATGGGATATGTGGAGGACATTTTTCTGCTCATAAAAATACTGCAAAAATTCTACAAAGTGGATTGTTCTGGCCCACTATGTTTAAAGATGCATATGCTTATTGTAAATCATGTACGCGTTGTCAACAGTTGGGGGAATCACATAAAGAAATATGATGTCATTAAGTCCCCTGTTAAAGATATAAATATTTGATTGTTGTGAGATTGATTTTATGGGACCTTTCCCACCTTCGTTTGGTTATGTTTTCATACTCGTTGCGATTGATTATGTTTCTAAATGGGTGGAGGCTATTCCTTGCAGGTCTAATGACGCCTCCATCGTGTTAAAGTTCTTGAAAGAGAATATATTCGCGCGTTTTGGAGTGTCAAAGGCCATTATTAGTGATGGAGGATCCCACGTTTGTAACAGGCTCTTCGCAAATCTAATGAAGAAGTTTGGGGGGACGCATAAAGTTTCCACTCCATACCACTCCCAAACGAATGGACAAGCTGAACTTGCAAATAGAGAGATCAAGAATATCCTTCAGAAAACGGTGAATCCCACGCGCAAAGATTTGATTTTTCGCTTGTCGGAAGCTTTATGGGCCTTCAGGACGGCATACAAGACTATTCTAGGGATGTCTCCTTACCGTTTGGTTTATGGAAAAAATTGTCATCTCCCCGTTGAATTAGAACATCAATCTTATTGGGCTATTAAATCATTAAACTTACTTGATGACTCATCGAATGCTTCTCGTAAATTGCAGATCTTGGAGCTTGAGGAGTTATGGAGGGAGGCATATGAAAATGCAAAATTAGCAAAGGAACGAATGAAAGCTGTGCACGACAAGACGATCCTACGGAGAGAATTCAAGCTTGGGGACAAAGTTCTTCTTTATAACTCACGATTGCATATATTTCCAGGAAAGCTACGTTCCAAGTTGTCGGGCCCATTTCATGTCAAACAAGTTTTTCCACACGGAGCAGTAATTGGGGTGAATAAAAAAAGATGGGAGCGAGTTCAAAGTTAATGGATAACAACTGAAACACTTTCAAGAACCTTGGTCCAAGGAGGATACAACCATGGAGCTTACAAATTTACCTTCGGGTGGCACTTAAACCGATGTGTTCTTTCCTTTACTCAGTAGTAGTAGATTTTCTTTTCTTTATTTTACACTTCTTATTTTTCTTAGGAATTTTGTCTCTTTTATACTCTTTTCAACATTGAGGACAATGGTTGTCTTTAAGTTGGGGGGGGGTGTATTAGACTTTTTGTTAGGATTTTTTTATCTTAGTTTTATCTTAAACCTAAGAAGGAGCGACCCCACCCGATCGGTTCAGCGATCGGGTGGATCCGAAACAACTCTCTGTTTTTGTGTGCCAACTCCACCCGATCGGTTGACTTGTCAACTGATCGGGTCACCTGTAGCAGATGCTTCCCCAGCTCAAGAACCCAACGACTCATCCGATCGTTTCAGCGATCGGCTAAGGATCTTCAGAGCCAAAGACCAAGTCCAACCGCTGCCTCACCCGATTGGTTGATGTTTGAACCGATCGGGTGAGCGTTTATTTTTGTCTTCTAGTGGGAATATTTCCTGGCATCTTGCCAAAATGTATAAATAGACCTAGGCTTCCCAGAAAACGTAATCCACATTTTCTTAAGCTGTTTTAGGGGTTTTTGGCTGCTTTCAATTAAACTCATTTTGCAAGTTCTTTGATCTTTCTAATACTTTGATATTGTGTTTATATTACCATTCGCTACAGTAGTTTACTGCTTGATTCTCATTTTGATGGCTGAAATTTGTTTTATTGCATCTATTACCATGATTAGTGAGTAGTTTCCAAATCTGGGACATTGGTGGAAGCCTCTTTGTGGGTTCTCCCAAGAACGACCATAGGATTAGGGATTCAATAGGATATATGGATTTAGATGGTTACACAAGGTGCTTTAGTGTCTCTGGTGGGAGAAAGACCGCCTTTGACCGTCGGGCCAAGGGAAAATAAAACGGGAGTTTGATCCCCTAGCCACAACTCACACCCCTAGCGTAGACATTGATTCCTCGCGTGTGGAAACGGCTTGGGTGAAATGTCAGGAGCAATCATTGTGAGCTTAGTGCTCCCTGAGTCGACCGGTGCTGGACATGGGAATGCCCACCGTCCGAACCCGGGTACACCTAGCGTACCATCCTGGGCATCAACTGGAATATCGGGCCCATGGGACGCTTGGTACCACTTTTAGAGGCAACGTCTCACCGCTAAACCCTAGAATCCGATCACATTCCTATCCATCGGTCGTTATAGTGAGAACTCATGATAGGGCGGAAGCCAAGGTCCTATGTTGACTTTTTTATATCTTAGACCCTTTTGCATTAATTTTCTATTGTGACAACCCATCAAGCGATTAAGCTAGCTCACCCACCGGGTGATCAGGATCCCAATTGCTCACAAGCACAACACACGCCTCCCTGTGTTCGACCCCCAAGCTTCACCTCGACACCATGTGCTTGCGGTTACAAATTTTAATCCTAGTATCCCCGTCCCGATTTCAGTGCCAAACGGGCGGGTGGTCAAGCTTTATGGCGCCGTTGCCGGGGAAGCAACGTGCTTGTTACTTTTAGGACACTGTTATCCTGAGACTAAATCACATCCTTACACCGTGATAATTTTCACATTCTACACTTTTATTTTTATTTTTTACTCTATATTTTTTGTTTTTATTTGGCATTATACCATACGCACTTCAAGGTATATCTTGATTTTTTATGCGCAGAAACTCGAGAAGTCTTGACGACTTAGTTCTTCTAGATTCCCGAGATCAACGCAATCGTGAGATGTTTGAACACAGAGAGAAGAAGAAGAGAAGAGATTACCGCCATGGCAGAAAATATCACTCCTCAAAAGTCCTTGCTTGAGTACTCGATGCCGTCCATTGGGTCCACATCCAGCATCTGACCTCCGGCCATTACAACCGAAAACATCGAACTGAAGCCATCACTCGTGGATTGGATCCAGCAGGACCAGTTTTTTAGAGCTCCTATGGAGAATCCGATTGAGCACCTGGACTCTTTTCTGGAGAAGTGCGAGATGTTCAGAGTCAATGGCGTATCAACCGAGCCCATTCGGTTGAGATTGTTCCCATTCTCTCTGCAGGATAGGGCAAAGCAATGGCTGAGGGATAAGGACCCCAACACATTCACAACCTGGGAGCAGCTCTCAAATGCATTCCTGAACAAGTTCTTCTCTCCGTGGAAGATGATGAAGCTAAGGAGCGAAATCTCTTCTTTCTCCCAGGCAAGCCATGAATCCCTGCATGAAGCATGGGTGAGATACAAGGATATGTAGAGAAAATGCCCTCACCACGAGCTCCCCTGCTGGCAGATAATCAACTTGTTTTACAATGGACTGGGGGATGACTTGAAATCATCCATGGATGCCGCAGCGGGTGGATCCTTCATGGCAAGAAATGAAGTAGATGCCGGAAATTTTCTGGAAAATATGGCATCGAACAATGAAAGGTGGAGCGATCAATGTGCTACACCGAAAGCTGGAGGAATGCATCGAGTTGAGGAAGTAGATAAGCTGTCGAGCAAATTTGATTTGCTTTCGACTCAGATTTCAACATCATGGTCGAAGCCGGTGGCGCTAGCCCACATCATATAGCGGAGGTTGAAACTAAAGTAATGGGAGACTTCGATGGTGGAGATATCTCGGCACCCGTGGATCAAGCGAGTGCCCTATTTTACAATCCGACAGGAAATGCACCCTATCCACTGAGGACGAGTTCCAATCCCGCATATTCTCCCAACAACCGAAACCATCCCAATTTCAGCTACAGTGCACCGTACCAGCAACCTCAGCAGCAGCAGTAGCTATATCAGCCTCCTCCACCTCAACAAAAATTGTATCAGCAACCTCCGCCCTAACAACAACGAGTTGTCTCTCCTATTGAGAACATCCTGACTCAGTACATTGCGAATCAGGAGAAGGTCACTCACCAACTAGAGCTTGGGCAGAAGGCCTTGGCCGATCAAGTGACCCAGCTGGGGTTACAAGTGGCCAACCTCTAGAGGATGTAAGGATCTTGTCTATGGGGAAAACACTAGAAGGGGGTTGAATAGTGTTTATGCAATTTAAAAAGATAGTTACACCAATTTAAATGTAATCCAACTAAATAGTGCGGAATTAAAATTAAATCCAAATATAAACAAATGCAAATGCAATGATGTTTCAAGGGTTCGGATTACCCAAGTCACTTCTCGACTTGTTCCCGGTAATCCTACGTCCCTTCCACCCGGATACCTCTAGATACTCAAGTTCCTAACTTGAGGTTTCCTTAAAACCCACTTGTAGCAACCCTACACGTGAAATCAAAATACAATAGATTGACCTTGACTCCAACAACTTGGGAGCAAGCACACCACTCTCACAACCCGAAAGCAAATTCAAATAACGAAAGTTATGAAATATGAAAGCAACACTTACAATCACCTATGCCTTGAAGTAGAACTTGAAGGAGAAGTGTGTTGTGTGTTGGAGCCTCTCTTGGAAGAGAGGAGAAAGCCCTTTCTCTTGACTGCACCAAATGCCTAGAAGATAACTCTTTGGTTCTAGGTTGGAGAGCAAGAGATCAAAGACTGGAATTCTTAGGGCTTTGGATTTGAGAGCTTTTAAACTTGAGAGATTTTGCAATAGCCTAGGTAACCTTTCAATGGAACAGTAGAAGCTCCTTATATAGGTTTCTCAAATCCATAAAACAGATTAGGCAAAAAACCCTTTTGGAATCCGTGAGAAAAATCTCAACGGATAGAATCTGAGCTTGCGACAGTCGACTGTTGAGGAAACCGCAGTCGACTGTTGCACAGTCAGCATGGGTAGGTGAGAAATCATAATGGTAACTTACCACATGGATAGTCAACTGATGAAGCATAGACAGTCTACTGTTAAACCAACAAGCGACTGTTGATCCTTCTACAGGCGACTGGCCGAAAAATGGGTAAGTTGAAGAATTCTGGAAATCTTCTGAGTGAACAGGACAGACGACTAATGATGATGAAACAGTCAACAATTAATCAGGACAGGCGACTGTAAATCCTTATACAGACGACTATCAAATACCCTGAGAATTTTCAGAGAGCTGAGTCAACTAATTGGCTCACAGACAGACAACTGTTGTAGCATAGACAGTCGACTGATCCAATGGACAGTCGACTGTATATTCAACATTGTCGAATGGCCATAAAAATACAGATCAACAGAGTTTTGGCAAAAGATAGACATGTGACTGATTTACAAAACACAGTCGACTGTCACTTGGACATGCGCCTGTGAATCGTTCATGAGTTGCCTGTGGGAATAAAAACAGAGAGGCCCAAAATAAGTTTGTAAAAGATTGTGCATAACAGGCGACTGTAGAACAAAACACAGTCAACTGTTTTTGAGACAGACGACTGTATAATGTTCACCAGTCGACTGTTGTAAACAATCCAAGCACAAACAATAAGAAATGAATTTGAGTCTAAGGACGAATGATCTAATGATGTCTTAAGACTGAATTGAAGATGTGTGTGAGTGCTCCATCAATGTTCTACTTCTAAGCTACATACTAGAAGAGATAAAAGAAATTTACATTCACGAACTCTCTCTTCTATCCAACGTATGAGCTTGAAGTTTTTATAGAGCTTCAATCATCATCTACAATCATCC
Organism: Scilla litardierei; assembly: GCA_030789695.1. NCBI lineage: Eukaryota > Viridiplantae > Streptophyta > Magnoliopsida > Asparagales > Asparagaceae > Scilla > Scilla litardierei. Next base: position 18,578 of record JAULAV010002498.1, read on the forward strand.
AATCCATTTCATTTGCCTTCAATGATCTTTACGAGTCATCCATTGCAAGTAGATCTTCATTTAAAGCTTAGGCAATGGATCAACTGCAAAATAGGGGATTAGTCACAAGTATTTATGTTTGCTCATCATTAACACCAAGTAGGTAGAAGTCCAATACTCAACTTTCTCCCCTTTTTTGATGTTGACAAACAAACATAAACAAAAAGATAAATAATTATGCGTAATGAAAAAAAACTTACTCCCCCTACATAGATGCCAATCAAGTTAGTCAACAAATATTAGGGCATCTATATATCAATTGAAGCAAATGAGTAAGATATGAGTGAATTCAATTCATGAAATCTAGGAAATTAAAAATCCATATTCATTGTAATCTTACTCCCCCTAAATCTAAGGCAACTTCAATCTTAGATTCAAAGTGTTAGCACATACTTAGCACATTCATTATGAATCTTGTATGTTTATTTCTCTACTCCTATGGCATTATCCAAAAAGGTGGGAGTAAATAACAACAACAATAATCGTGCTAAATACGAACTAATAACAATCAAGGAGTATAAAGATATACAGAATCAAAAACTCATAAAAGCACATCATATACTTATGTGAATAGAGAAATTAATGTCCAATATCAACATTTTAGATCTACACAAAAAATATAGTCTCAAAAAAATGCATCACATCAGAGATAGCATGAATAATCCAATATCAAATCCTATATTGTCTCAAAAACACATCAGAGGAGAATATATCATTCATGGAGGCAATATCACTAACATCACACAGATATGAAAATCAGTTATAAACAATGTGACACATAAGACTAAACAACAACATCACACACACACACACACACACACACACACACACACAAGTCATAACCCGTGCCCTCAGGGCACGGATCATTTAAAATATACCGTTCAAAATCTTAGGACCCTTAATTTTAGATGAACAATGAGTAAAGCACAATAATTTTTTAAGTTCCTCCAAAATTTTTAGTTCCACTCAAAATTTAGTTCACACAGAGAATTTAGTTCTCCCAAAATTTTAGTTCCCCTAAAATTTACTACACTCCGATATAATACATGCCTTAATGGCACTGTTCATTTAAAATACTTCCACCCTCAAATCTTGGATCACTTAATTTTAAACGAACAACAATAAGTAAAGTGCAATAATTGTTATTTGGATCCACCAAACCATTTTAGTTCACCTTAAACTTTAATTCCCTTTAGAAAAGTCCCACCAAAAAAGTTTAAAAAAATTTTTAGTTCGCCCCTATAGAATTTAGTTTCAACAAAATTTAAGTTTTTCCACAAAATTTAGTTCCCAACAGATTTATTTCCTACCAACATTTTAGGATTTCCACTCTAAAAATTTAATAAACTTTCATTTACCATTAATCTCTCATAATTCAATTCAGCCATCGTTTTCCCAACCAGTAGTTCCCCTCAAAATTTTTGGGCCCCAACCGAAAACTTTAACAACCTCTCATCATACCCATTGATTCCTTAATATTTTAATTACAACCATCTTTCTATCAACTCTATTGTCTTAGACAGCAACCACATTCAAAAAACATAGAGTTGGTATTCTACGGTTATATCCGAGGAAGATAAGTTTTTCTGCTGGCCGGAGACAATACAACAGCATAGCTGCCCTCAGCCCAAGCACACGTTGGATTGAGTCGGTTTGCCAACACATGTGCAAATTATTTGACTTGGCTTGTGATTCTACGTAATCTGCCTTCTAATGGTTGGGAAAATGTTGACAACTGATGCCGTAGATGAACTTGATGTTCTTTTTTAACAGAGAAAATGTAATGGATTATGATAATGTGGTCAAGATTGAGCTCAACTCAGTATGGCTCAACATTTTATTGATTAACATTTTGAATACTCAAGAAAACATTTCATTTCAATGCTCAAGAAGACAAAGAGGGACGAAGAAAAGAAACTCTCAAAAAACTGAAAAAATAAGATCCACACAGGGGAACTACTCGTTTCAAAATGTATCAGCCAGAATTATTACATAATAAACCAAAAGAGAAATATTTTTCATTCTCATGCCTCAGAATAAAGATACAGTCAGGGTTATCACTCCAGAATTATAAAATCCACTCCTTTATACGTCTGCATGGTCAATGTCTGAACTTGAACTACTTGAGGCCCAAGCTGAGATTGAACCACTTAAGGCCTTGAGTTTGTCTCTGTAGCTTCAGTGGCAGTCACATCTGACTCCCCATCCTCATTTGTCTCTGTAACTTGTCTCCTTTGTTCCAAAAACATTGCACTTCAGTGAGCGGTCTTCTATGTGGGAAATCATGAGATCCTCCTCTACATGGAAGCCCGTTGAGGGGTATCTGAAGGATCGATGGACATCAGTTGTCAGCAGTATTGTGAGTGTAATAGAAAGGTAAATGTGATAACATCATGAAAGGAAATAATGAGTTAGTGACATGCGATGTCATTTTAAGAACCCTTAGCATACAATCTTAATGCTTTAATTAAGTAAAGTCTAATAACTAACATAAATATGCTCATTAAAGGCTACACTATATTATAACGGTGCATAAAAGTATGCCAATGGTTGTGATACATGTCAAAGGTTTAGGTATAAATGAGTGCAGATAGATGGTTGACTATATCTCAAAATATATCTCAAAATACGAAGTACATCAAACAAAAAAGATGGGAGACCATGGGTTGAATAAATTAGGTAAACGCCAGGTAGCTACTCCCTCAATATTTTCACACACACTCCACTTCTGGCAAAGATCAAAATACACAGGTTGAAAAAAGAGAGAACATAAAACATGTAATATAGACACAATAATATAGATTGATCAAAATACACAGGTTGATCAAAACACACACACTCCACCTTCTTCTTCTATAATCTAAATTCATTCAATTCCTTCTGGGAGCAAAACAGAATGGCTTTGCGTGCGAGCAAAGCGAATGGGATGGGTCCCACTTTTCCCCTTGTTGGTATTGCTTCATTATGTACCAGCACTTATCCTTTTTTAGAATAATTTCTTCTATCAGCAGTTTGAATAGGATAAGTGCTGGTACAATAGGATACAAACATGTTTGAACAATTATCCTATTTTGAAGTTATCCAAACAATTGCTTCATGTTTGTAGTTATTCATGTTTGCAGTTATCCAAACAATTATCCTATCAAATTGCTTCATTTTGGATACCAACAATTTAAAATGAAGCAATTATCCTATTCAAAATGAATTCAAATTGGATACCAAACAATTTGGATACCAAACAATTGTTTGTACCAGCACTTATCCTATTCTGCTGATACAAAACAATTTGGATACCAAAATGAAGCAATTCAAATTTGAAGCAGTTATCATTTTGGATACCAAACAATTATCCTATTCAAAATGAAGCAATTTGGATACCAACAATTTAAATGGTACAGACATGGATACAAACATGTTTGCAGTTATCCAAACAATTGCTTCATGAACAATTATCCTATTTTGCAGTTATCCAAAAAATTGCTTCTATCAGCAATTTGAATTTGTTCATGGGTATAAACATGAATACCAGCACTTATCCTATTGTACCAACAATTATTCAAAATGAATACCAACAATCACAGGCTAACTGCTGGTACAAACATTGCAATTAGAAAATTTAGAACATGAACATACCCATGAACAAAAATTAAAGATTAGAGTTTCTAATTGACATACCCAAAAAACTTGTTAACAGGATAAAAAACTGAAACTATTTATGGGTAAAGATTTAGGTCATTTAAAAAAGCTGAAACTATTTAAATCTCCCACTTGGAAACTTAGGTCATTTAAAGATTGGACGGGACTTAGGCCATTTAAAGATTGGATGGTGATCCCGATTTAAAGATTTTCATTATCATATATAGTTAGGATAATCTTGAAAATCACCGTCCAAATTTGTTAAACTTGAAAATCTCGATATGTAGGTGATTCATATTATCCTGATATATAAATAGTTAGGTGATTTCAATTATCATAACTATATATGATAATCTTAGTTCAATTATTATTCATATATAGTTAGGTGATTCATGTGCGAAATCAGGAACAAATCAGGATCTAAATCTAACAGCAAAAAAAAACTATGAGTTACATGCGAGGAAAATTAACAGCAAATTTAGATGAGTTACATGCGAGGAAAATCAAAGAAGATCCAAGATGAATACATGCTTCTTGATAGCTAGGAGAACAATTTAAATAGCTGCGAGGAAGATCCAAGATCAAAGGTTACCTGCGAGGAAGATCCAAGAGGCGCTGCGAGGAAGATCCAAGAGGCGATGCGAGGAAGTTTGCGAGGCTGGAGGAGGCTGGAGGAGAAGAGGAAGTTTGCGAAAAGGTTGCCATCCTCACCCAAGGATTGACACTTGGATCACTATCCATATATCATCTTCATCATTTTAAGTCAAGTCCATTTAAAAATCATGGGCATTTCTTTATAATCAGATGGTCTTTGAGAAAAAATAGTGAATAAACATTCTAACATTGATGACTGAAGCATACTACATCTACCCATTGTCAAGTGTTTCTCAATATTAGCATATTTGGTTACAGAGATAGGTTGCTCAAGTTTTATGTTGTATTTACTCTTGCTGTCAGATTATTCATCACCCTTTTGTTATATTGTTACAGGCTATATGGCAAAAGGTTGGTGAAAACCCACTTCTTTCAATTTATATGTTTGTCTAGTTAGTGAAATGTTGCAACAAATATCATTAATATTTATATTAGTGGCTTCATATTTTCAGTTATATTCTTTTGTTTCTATAGTAATTAAGCCCTAAGAGTTGGATGCAAAGCCTTGGGTTCATAACCTATGAGACTCCAAATCATAATAGTTTCCATTATGTTATCTTATCCAGAACATATTTAAAGTAGGATAGCCACACATCATGATCTTAAAATGACATGAAACAACAAATCCATGAGACAAAAAAAGATTTCTCTAGTATGTGAGCATGCAAACAGCAACAATAAATTCTATGTCCAAAAATTGTGAATTCTTCGTTAAATTATGAATTCTATTTTAAACAATAAATTCTATGTTAAAAATTTGGGAATACCTAATGTTAATCTTAGAGATATAACCTCCACCAACACGTCCAAGAAAATTCCATATGCTGATCATAGACGAATGCTGATGATCACTTATAGAGGAGTCACATAAAGATACAACCATATTCTAGTTTGCCTGATGAAACCTGACATGCATAAGTAGCAGTGAGGTATAAGTTTTTCTCAGGTATATGGAATCATTTCATGACTCAAGCCAATAAAGACACTGTAAACATATCCAACACATCATGGTATATATAATCACTATTCAAAATGAATTATGGTAATGATTGTTGTATTTAAAATATAGATGTACGTGTATGCATGATCAACTCTAGTACCTAACACAAAATTCTCCAAGTGACAAAGGCCATTCAGGACTCTCCAGCCAGCCTGCAATCCTCGCTAACTTCACAAACTATGACCTGCACCGCCATCGTTTGAAACAACTATCGTAAAAATGATGTGAAGAAGAAGAAAAGGGAAAGCAATAAACACACAGGAAAATGGTATACAATTGTGAGAGAAAAGACCTTGTTTTCCTCTCTTGGCAGCTGGTGGATCTTCAGGAAGTAGGGGTTCAGCATCGCAATTCAGATCGGAGACATGTGTAGCTTCTCTCTCTTTGTAACAGGCCCAAGTGACCAGTTTGAGGCTAGGACATTTAGCAAACCAACAGTGGATCTGGAATAAGCACGTTCATCTGATAATCAGGTACTCGCAAAAATAGGGTTATACTCGCAAAAATCAGGTATCCGCATGGAGTATACTCAACAAATTTCAAAAATACAAATTATGTACATATAATGAAAGACTGGGTAAATGCAATCCTCACTCTTTCTGCCCAATCCCAATCGCCTCACAGATTCTACTAAAATGTATGATTTTGAAATAACAATTTAGCAGAGTAACCACAATCCAACACCGACTCTATCAACTCTGTATTCAAAACGCTAAAAAGAACAATCCAGCTCAATTCCCGTTAAATTAAAAAGGTGGGTACGAACATAAAGCTCTTTAAAGTCTAAAATTTACACAATGCAACACAAATCCAAATCAGAGGGGTTGGCGTTGCAGGCGGAGTTGTTCTCGAGGCTGTGCTGGCCGGGGGAGGTGAGGGAGAGGCCGACGAAGACGGCGATTGTGAAGGCCGTCCAGCGCCGTGATGTGGATGTTTGTCGTGCTCTGGGAGCTCATCTTCCGATCGTCAGATCTGAAGGGAGAGGAGGAGGAGAGAGATAGGAGAGGAGGTGAGATGAAGGGGCACGGGCGAGATTTTTTTGGGAAAAGAGATATAAAGCTGAGATGCTTTTTTTGGGAAGAGACATGGTTCAC
>JAULAV010002500.1:0-25000 GCA_030789695.1 Scilla litardierei
AAGAGATCTTTCCCTTCCCGGCCCTGCTAATCTCGAGAAGCTTGAAAACAAGCCAAATGCCGGCATGGACAGGGACAGTCAGGGCCCTAAAGATGATCCCATTATCATCACGAACAAAGGGGAAAGTCATTGCCCAGAGAATAAAAAGATCGGGGATAGTCACGGTGCCTGACTCATCCCGCGGGAAAAATGCAGAGGATATGATCCTATGGGCCAGACGAAATATGGGATGGATGATGGAGGAGGCCTTGGCCTTACCTCGGGGATAGCGAGGGAGTATGGTGAGGCGGAACCAAAAGTTATCGACATCAAATTCCGGCGGGTATCCGTAGTGTCGGATAGCATCATCCCCAAGAATAGGGAAACCAAATATATCATTGATTGTGCTCAGGTTGGTGCGGATGGTTTGGTTACGCACCCGAAAAGTGACGGTCGACCCCGACTCACAAACGAGGGAGGAAAGAAATTCTAGGGTGAGTGACGGGTAGGATACCGCAGAAGCATTCAGGAAGGCCAACCAACCTAATTTAGCAAAAAGAGTCTCGACCTCGGTGAAGACACCGAGGTCGATAAGCGATTGGGCATGGGCGAACTTGGTCGAAAGATGCCCTCGAGTATCAAGTCTACGATAAAAGTCTTTGTGCTCTTGGTTCCTAAATAGGTACCCATGCGGGCCCAACATGGGGTCCACAGGGGGGTTAACAGGTGGGGGAGGGGCTAGTGTCAGTTCACGTGTGTGGGGAGGAGGACGTGTTTGTTTCCGTCTCTTCCGAGACGGTTCCTCCACCCGCAAGATACCCTTCCCCTTATCTCTATCCCGGGCCATGTGTGCGTGTGAGTGATGCAAATGAGTGTGAAATACTATCGAAGTGCACACACACGAATAATCAAGCAAATTAAATATCTAGGGTAAAAATTGAAATTTGAGAAATGGAGCGAAGTTACCCAGCAGAGATTCGAGTTCTTCGCTTGTAGTTGACCCAATGTCGTGCAATGGGAGAAGTGTGGAGCCGCGGCACTCTTCTTCAGCAAAAATTCGACAGTAGTGGTGGATATTGCGGATTAGGGCTAGAAAATTGCGAAATAAGAGAGGGAGAGAGAGATATATATATATAGATGGAGAGTTGCAAGGGGGAGGTGGAGCGAGAGGCTAATGGAGGAGTGCAGGACGTGGGAGAGGAGTTTTTGGCCGTTGGGAGAGGGTGGAAGGTGAAACGACGGTGAAGAAAGCGATCGGACGAGGAGATGTGAACGGGTGGGTCGGGGGGTATTTATAGGGTTTAAGTCGAACCGGTCGGGTGAGTTGTCGCCCGATCGGTTGACTTAGTGGTCGAAAATTTTGGCTAAAGAGTTGCTACAGGTGAACCGGTCGATTGACATGTCAACCGATCGGTTGATCGCTCCACGCATTTTCCCGAGAATTTAGGGTTTCTTACCCGGTCCCTCAACCGGTCTCGTTTCTTGTCATCCGATCGGTTGACAAATTCTGAAATTTTCCCAAGAGTTTACCCCAGGTCACCCGGTCTGCCAACCTGTCTCTTCTTTTCTCACCCGGTCGGTTCATTCAGTGGTAGACACGGCATCTACCTGATACATCCCAACCGATCGGTTGAGTTATCAACCGATCGGTTGGGGCCTTGTTTTCTGCAAAACCCCACAAATCGCCTAAGTTCCACAACGGAAGTTCTTGCGGCTGGATTTATTTATAAAAATAGAAAAAGTAAAGTCAAAAATAATTCAAAAAAATGGAAACAAAGGGTTTAGAACATGGGTTGCCTCCCATGAAGCGCTTTTGTTTAACATCGTTTAGCTCGACGCCCGTTGATGATGTTCATGGTGGGCGATACGGGTGATGCCAAAAATTTGGCATCATTTCAGCTTCTCCCTTTGTTGCAGTCGGTGGCGACAAGAGAATTTGCTCGACCACTCTCCCTTTGTCGACGGGGTCCTGGGGCTTCTCCTTCATATTGGCGTCCACCGCCATCTTTTTCAGGATCCAGACCTCATCACCGATGAGGTCCATGTGCTCTTTCCCTTTTCTCCTCGTAGGAGGAGCCTTGGTGAATCCGGGATGGATCACGTGTCGTGCGACCGCCTCATCAACAACTTGTTTCTTTGGGGAGCCAACTTGCTCTCCAAGGTCTCCCAAGTGGTTGGGGGGATTTCTCGAGAGAATATCCCAAGAGCTTGCCTCCGTAGCTCTCTCTTCTTCCAGTTCCAGCGCGTTGATACTAGGATCATCCGAAGGATCGGGGTGCTTCATCGACAACCCCAAGTCAAATTCGACTCTTTCTTAGCCGACGTTGAGGGAAAGCTTCCCATTCTTCACGTCTATCAAAACTCCGGCGGTTGCCATAAAGGGCCGTCCAAGGATAATAGGGGTATGCTTGTCTTCCTGCATGTCCATCACCACAAAATCAACCGGTACTTGTACTCCTCTCACATCGACGGGGAGATCGTCCACTACTCCCACCGGGTACTTGACTGAACGGTCAGCAAGTTGTAATGTCATGCCAGTGGGCTCTAAGTCTCCCATCCCTATTCTATTGTACAGCGATAGGGGCATTAAGCTGACGCTCGCTCCTAGATTGACGAGCGCCCTCTGGATTTGCACTTCTCCAATAGAGCAAGGGATGGAGAAACTTCCTGGGTCTTTGAGCTTGGGCGGATTTGCTCGCTGAATGAGGGCGCTGCACTCCGCCGTTAACACGACCTTCTCATTTCTGGATCCCCGTGTCACCAAGTCCTTCAGAAATTTGGCATATGAGGGAATTGTCTCGATGGCCTCGAGGAAGGGGATTTGTAAGCTCAGATCTTTCACCATGGCAAAGAATTTGCCATACTTCTCATCGATCTTGGCTTTGGCAAGTCGTTATGGGAAAAGCACAACGGGCTTGAATACTCTTAGGTTCCCTTCCTTATCCTTTTTCTTCTCCTCTCTATGAACTCCCTCCGGAGTAGTTGGCTTGGGCAACGAAGCACCGTCGTCATTTAATTTCTCAATTGGTCGTTCCACGACAACGGTGCTTCCGGTCCTTTGGGGGGCTCTCTCGTGGGTATTTGCGTTCCGCTCCTCAAGAAGATGGCGGACACGTTCTCATGATCATGCGTGAGCGCCAAGGTCCGATTTACCCCCCTCGGGTTCACCTCAGGCTGTGGCAGTAAAAGATTCTGCGGTCTCTGAAGGTTCGCCACTTGCAAACCCAGCTGGGTCACTTGATCACTGAGGACTCTCTGTCCCATCTCCAGCTTCAGATTTATCTTCAACTGGTTGGCGATGTATTGAGTCAAGAGGGACTCAACCGGAGAGATGGCCCTCTGCTGGCCGTATTGCTGCTGGGTGGGCTGTTGATTCCTAGGAGCATACTGTTGATACTGTTGTGGAGGTTGTTGCTGCTGAAATTGTTGCTGCTAAAATTGCTGCTGAGGCCTAACCGACTGATATATATGCTGTTGTTGTTGAGTCGGCAGTTGATATGGTGCCCGGTAACTAAGGTTCGGATGATTCCGGTTGTTTGGAGAGTAGGCCGGGTTGGAGTTGGTTCGTGGTGGAAAAGGCGCATTCCCCGTAGGATTGTAAAATAATGCGCTCGCCTGATCCAACGGTGGTGAGATGTCACCATCGTCGAATTCTCCAAAAACTTCGGATTCCACAGCAGCAATCTGTTGTGTACCGAAGCCATCGGCACCTACCATCAATGCGAAGATCTGAGTCGACAGCAAGTCAAACTTGCTTGACAATTTGTCGACGTCCTCGACCCTATGGATGCCCCCAGATCTAGGTGTGGCTCTCTCGTCACACCACCGCTCATTGTTGGATGCCATATTTTCAAGAATCTGTCCGGTATCTTCTTCGCTTCTCGACATAAAGGACCCTCCAGCCGCGGCGTCCATGGAAGATTTCAAATCGTCCCTCAACCCATTATAGAACGGATTTATGATCTGCCAATTGGGGAGCTCATGGTGGGGACATCTTCGCTGCATCTCCTTGTATCTCGTCCAAGCTTCTTTCAAGGATTCGTGGCTGGCCTGGGAGAAGGAGGAGATCTCACTCCTCAGCTTCATGGTCTTCCCCGGAGGAAAGAACTTCGTCAGGAAAGCATTTGAGAGCTTCTCCCAGGTGTTGAATGTATTCGGGTCCTTTCCCCTAAGCCACAACTTGGCCTTATCTCGCAGAGAGAAGGGGAACAGCTTCAGTCGGATCGCCTCAGTTGTGACACTGTTTATCCGGAAGGTGTCACATTTCTCAAAGAAGGAGTCTAAATGTTCAATCGGGCTCTCCATGGGTGCACCCGAAAATTGATCCTGCTGGATCCACGTCACCAAAGATGGCTTAAGCTCGAAGCTTTGGGCCGCAATAGCTGGAGGACGGATGGCGGAGGTGGACTCGATGGAAGGCATCGAGTACTCCAGCAAGGACTTGTGAGGTGGGGTGTTCTCCCCCATGGCTTCAGGATCCTCTCTTCTCCGCTTCTCAACGGCCAAACTCCTTAGGATGGCGTTTATCTCTGGATCAACGGGGATCAAGTCGTCGAGACTTCTTGAACTCCTGCGCATGAAAAACAACGAACACCCGTGAAGCGAAAAGTGGGAAAGAAACAGATAAGATAAAAAATAAAAATAAAAAATAAAAATAAGAAGATAAAAAGGAAAAAGAAGAATGCGAAAATTATCGCGAGGTAGGGATGTGAGCTAGACACTATGTTTCATGAAATCCAAAAATAACAAGCACGTTGCCTCCCCGGCAACAACGCCATAGAGCTTGATGCCCCCCGTGTGTGGCACGCTAAATGTGTGCAATAATATGATTGGGGGCGTGAGATTTAAATATTTGTAACCGCAAGCGCACTGTGTTGTAGTGTGGCTTGGGGGTCGAACTCAGGGAGGCGTGGATGTGCTTGTGTCAAAGAGGATCAAATTCACCCCATGGGCGAGCTAGCCCAGATCGAATGATGGGTTGTCACGGTAAATGGAATGCAAGGTATAGAAAATATAAAGGAAAAACCTGGGACTTTGGTTTTCACCCTATCGAGCGACTCTCGCCGATATGGCCTACGGATAGGATAGCGATCGGAATAAGGGTCTATTGGTGAGACGTTGCCTCTGAGAGTGGTACCGACGTCCCATGGGCCCGATATTCCGGTCGGTTCCCAGGATGATACGCCAGACTTCCCAGGTTCGATCAGTGGGCACTCCCATATCCATTAACACTGATCGACTCCGGGAGTACTAACCTCGCAACGATAACTCCCAACTTCTCATCCTGCAGCTCCCGCGCGCTAGGATTCGACGTCTACGCTAAGGGCCCGAGCTATGGCTAGGGAGTCAACCGCCAAGTTTATTCCCCCTTGAACCAACGGTCAAAGGCGGTCTTTTTCCCACCGATGACAATAAAACACCACGCGTAACCGTTAGATTCCTAATCCCTATCGATTTCCTAGCCCTATGGACGCATCGGGAAGAGCCCACGAAGGGGTTTCCGCGAAAATCCCAGATTTGGGAGCTACTCACACATGTTCAGTAAAAAGCGATCTAAACAGAAATCGACTGTAAAAATCATGATCAGACAATAGAAATGCAATGATAGTAAAGTAATTAAGATAATACTAAAGTTTGACAAAGATCTGAAAACTTACGAAAACTGGGAAATTACAGTCGTCACAAAATGAAGAAAATAGTAAAAAAATAACCAACTCCCATTTCTGGAAACCTAGGGGTCCTATATATAGAAAAAGATATCACCCGATCGGTTGACAAGTCAACCGATCGGGTGATCAGCTTCAAACTTTGGCAGCGAGATGCGGGACTTCACCCGGTCAGGATGAACCGGTCGGTTGAAGCATGTATGTGACCGATTGGATCTTGGTGCCGACCGGGTGAGGAGGCCGGTTGAGCTGACCATGTCTTGGCTCTGGAGATTCGGCTACAGATGAACCGATCGGGTGAAGGTCACCCGATCAGTTGGCAATCACAATAAAAATCCAGAGACCTTGGACTTTTGAACCCTCCTGCGAACCGACCGGGTGACTTCTTGTGAGCTCCAAGCTACGTCCGGGTGGTGCACGCGTGCATCACCCGATCGGTTGAAGATGACCAACCGAGCGGGTGAGGGGCTGAAAGATGATATCATCATCGTTTGACCCCCTGGATCATGCGTGACTCCTCCCGTTGCTCCGGGGACTTGCTATATCGTCGTTTTATGTCCCATATGCCAGTAAACTCCTGCAAAATGCGGAAAACACGGAAAAGTGAACGAAAACAAGAAAACACGAGAAAACGAATATAAGACGGCGGTAATATACGGAAAAACACGGAAGAAAACGTGCGCAAATATATGAAATATAAACGCACGTCACAGGTATATAAAACACAATCAAAAAGTAGAAGCACACCAAACTTTAGTCACGACACACGACTCACAATAAGGCTAAGTGGACCCACGATGCATGAAATGCAAGAGGACTCGACTTCCTAAGGTTAGGGAATGTGATTATCGAAGCCATGCTAGGTGTTTGTGTGTGATTTTTGTGGCGATTCATCATAGGGTTCAACTCTAGGAGAAAGAGATAAAAAGAAGAAAATAAATAAAGAAAAACATGACGGAAAACGACTCAAATAACGAAGAAAAAGAGACCAATGACGCACGAAGTACGACTCCCCTAAGCTGAAACTTGCATTGCCCTCAATGCAATAGAATTAAATACGGGAGGGCAATGAATATGGGGGGGAATACACACAGACACAAAAAGACACGAAAGACAAGAAAATCACACAGTTGAAACTGAAAAGAAGAATAAAAATAAGAATCACACCACATGACACATAAACAGAAAATAATTAAAAAAAGAAAATCACACGACATAACATAGAAAATAAACACAACAAGAAAAACATCACACGACAGTACACATAAAAATTGACTTCCCCCAAGCTAGACGTCACAGTGCTAGCGATAAGATGTGATCGTGAAAATGCAGAGATATGCAAGGGGGAGGTCAAAAAACAAAGTGAAATCAAAAAGCTGGAGAGGAATCATCCTCGTCCTCCTCGGTGGAAGAAGTGGGGGATACAGTGTGGGTGGGTGAGGTGACTGGTGTACGGAGGAGTGGAGAAAGTGGTCGTGGTGATGGATCGGTGCGTGTGGAGGAAGTGTGGACGATGGGTGGTGTGGAGGTGATGACGGTGAGTGGGAGTGAAATGGCGACCAATGTGGTGGTGGGTGGTGGAGGTACGGGGGTAGGTGAGGATGAAGGGGGAATGGGGGTAGGTGAGGCTGGTGGGGGAAGTGATCGAGAACGCACCTGCAATTTCTTGCGGTGCACGTATGGGGTGACGGAAGTGGAGGGAAGTGGAGCTATGGGGGTGACAGTGGAGGGAATGGAAACCGTGGGAGTAGACGAGGTAGTGGGGATGGAAGTAGTGATATGAGGGGATGGTCACCTAGGGGGTGATGGTGGAGGTGAAGAATGTGACGGGGGAGGTGAAAATCGTCGAGGGGGTGAAGGTGGTGATGTGGGTGGAGGAGGTCCATGGACGTGAGTGAGAATGCGGAGGATAGTGGCCACGTCCCTCTCAAGTGCGAGGAAGCGTGGGTGAGAGAAAATCGAAGGGAGTGGGTCCGAGGAGGTGGAGGACGAGACGACAGCGCGAAGAGAAGCCAGCTCAGTCTCGAGAGCGAGAAGAGCGGAAGTGGCTCGACGAAAGGAGGGGGAGGAGATAGTGCGGACTGGATGGGTGGAGACAGTGGTGGTGGGAAGTGAAGCCGGGGTGGCATGACTAGGGCCAGCCCCGGCGTCTCCCCGGGACGCAGGGATATCCTGCACGCCTAAGTGGGCGACAGAGGAAGGTGGTCTCAGAGCGCCCTGGGGAATGAATGGAAGAAGGAGCCCCTCCATAAACTCAGGATCAGGGGAAATGTCCAATCTGCCTCCAAAGCAGTAGTCATGCGGGCGGGGTTGGGCAGAATGGTATAGGGAGATAGGGGGTGACCGTAATGGAAGGTGAAGCGGCCATCGGGGCGGGGCTTAATCATGTGAATATGCCGCAGGACGTCGAGATCTAGACGTGAGGGTCTTACGACAGTGGGAAGGTCTCGGGGGATGGCAATGTTAAATCGGGGAGCAGAAGCTATGATCGTGATAAGGCCCCCGCAACAAAGCTTGCCCTTGCTGGCACGGCTAATCTCCAGAAGCTTGGAGAGAAGCCAAGCACGGGCATGGACGTGAACGGTAGGGGCCCTAAAAGAAATCCCGTCATCATACCGAACGAAGGGAAAGGTCATAGCCCAGAGAATGAAGAGATCAGGGATGGTCACGGTACCTGACTCATCCCTGGGGAAAACGTGGAAGAAATGATTCGGTGGGCCAGACGGAAGATGGGGTGAATGATGAAGGAGGCCTTGGCCTTACCTCGGGGATAGTCAGGGTGAAGGGTGAGGCGGAACTAGAACTGATCAATGTCAAACTCGGGGGGATACCCGGAGGGGCGGATAGCGTCGTTCCCCAGGATGGGGAAACCAAAAATGTCATTGATGGTATCCAGATGGGTGCGAATGGTTGTATTGCAGACCCGAAATATGACGACCGACCCTGACTCACAGATAAGTGTGGATAAAAATTCGACTGTGAGTGTGGGGTAGGACACGTCACTAGCGTTCAGGAAAGCTAACTAACCTGAATTCGCGAAGAGGGTCTCGACCTCGGTGAATACGCCGAGATCGATAAGCATTTGGGTGTGGGTGAATTTGGTCGATAGAAGCCCCCGAGCATCAAGTCTATGGTAAAATTCTTTGTGCTCCTGGCTCCTGAAGCGGTAGCCATGTGGGCCCATCAGTGGGTCCTCAACTGGGATCATAGGTTGGGGTTGGGGTTGGGATTGGGGTTGTGCAGGCTGTGCGGGAGCAGGGCGCGTGTGTGGTGGACGTGTGGTCTTGCGTCTCTTCCGAGACGACTCCCCCTCTCGCATGATAGCCTTACATCTGTCTTGATCCCTAGCCATGTGTGTGTGTGTGTGCGCGCGCGTGAGTGAATGCAAAAGTATGATGAATGTACACACACAAGTGATCGAGCAAGTAAAAATTTCGAGGGCAAAATATGAAATTGAGTTGAGGAGCGAAGTTACCTAAGCGAGACGAAGATCCTTGCTCGTAGATGTCCCAACGCTATGCAACGGGGAGAAGTGTGAAGCCGCTACAACTCCTTTCAGCAAATTTCGAAAATGGGGGGGGGGGATGGGCAAAAATTAGGGCATGATGCGGGTGAAATCGAAGAGAGAGGGAGAGAGATCGATGGAGAGATGGAGATAGTGAGTTGATGGATCGATTGAGAGCGTTGTGTGACCAGTTGAAGGAGAAACGAGGTCGGGCGAGGGAGAGGAAGCTGAAACGGAGAGAGAGAAATGAGATCGGGCGAGGGAGATGAACGGGTGGGGGCGCCGGGTTTATATAAGGTTTAAGTCGAACCGATCGGGTGAAATGTCACCCGATCGGTTGACTTTTAGGTCGAAAAATTTGCCTAAAAGAGGCTACAGGCGAACCGATCAGTTGAGAACTAACCCGATCGGGTGGCCGCTTCACACTTTTTCCCGAAAGTTTAGTACAGCTCACCCGGTCATTCACACGACCATGCTTTGCTTCAACCGATCGGTTGATCAACTCCCCAAAATTCCAGAGACTTCTGCACAGATCACACAGTCTGCCACCTGGTCTCGGCTTTGCTTCACCCGACCGGTTTATTGGAGCTCAGATACGGCCATTGTCTGATACGTCTCACCCGATCAGTTGAGTAATCACCAGATCGGGTGAGGGCTTGTTTCCTGCAAAAATTCACAAATGGCCTAAGTCTCTCGACGGATAATCCTGCGGCTGAATTTAATTATTAAAATAGAAAAAATAAAGATAATAAAAATCCTAAAAACGAAGATAAAATTTTTAGAGCATGGGTTGCCTCCCATATAGTGCTTTTGTTTAACGTCGTTTGCTCGACGCCCGTTGATGATATTCAAGGTGGACGGGGGTGATGCCCTAAAGTCGGCATCGCTTCGGCTTCAGAGTTGGCGGCCTTCGGTATCATCGGTGGTAACAAGAAAACTTGCTCGACAACCCTCCCTTTGTTGACCGGATCCGGGGGCTTCTCCCTTAATTTGGCGTCTACCGCCACTCGTTTCAGGATCCGAATCTCTTCTCCAGTGAGCCCCATGGGCTCTTTCCCTTTCCTCCTCGTCGGAGGAGCATTTTGAAATCCGGGAGGGATCGTGTGTGCCGCATCCGCTTTCCCAACAACGTCATAATTCTTCAGGCCCACTGGTTCTTCTAAGTCCCCCAAGCTATCGGGTGGATTTCTTGAAAGAATTTCCCAGAAGCTTGCCTCCGCAGCTCTCTCTTCTTCTAACTCCAGCACATTGCATCTTGGATCATCCGGGGGATCAGGGTGCTCCATTGACAACCCCAAGTCAAATTCGACTTTCTCGTTGCCGACGTTAATGGAAAGCTTCCCATTTTTCACATCTATCAAAACGCCGGCAGTGGCCATGAAAGGCCGTCCAAGAATGATGGGGGTGTGCACATCTTCAGGCATGTCCATGACGACGAAGTCCACCAGCACATGCATCCCTCTTACGTTGACAGGGAGGTCATCTACAACACCCACCAGATATTTGAACAAACGGTCTGCAAGCTGTAAGGTCATACCGGTGGGTTCCAAATCGCCCATCCCTATCCTCTTATATAGCGACAAGGGCATTAAACTGATGCTTGCTCTGAGATCAATGGGCGCGGGATGGATCTTTACCTCCCCGATCGCATAAGGGATAGAGAAGCTCCCCTGGTCTTTAAGCTTAGGCGGATTTGCTCTCTGAATGAGAGCGCTGCATTTCGCCATCAATACGACCTTCTCCTTTCTGGTTCCTCTCGTCACTAAATCCTTTAGAAATTTGGCGTAGGAGGGAATCGTCTCGATAGCTTTAAGGAAGGGGATTTGCAAGCTCAGATCTTTGACCATGGCAAAGAATTTGCCATACTTTTCGTCTATCTTGGCTTGGGCTAGCCGTTGCGGAAAATGCACAATGGGCTTGAACACTTTGAGGCTCTCTTCCTCGTTTTTCTCCTTCTCCTCTTCAGGGACTCCCTCCAGAGTCGTTTGCTTTGGTGACGAAGCACCGTTGTCTTTGGCTAATTCACTTGGTCGCTCTACGACCAACGGTGTTTTTGGTTCCTTTGGGGGCACTCTTGTGGGGATTTGTGTTCCGCTCCTCAAAACGATAGCTGACACATTCGCATTCTTGTGCGTGAGTGCCAAAGTCTGATTTGCTCCCCTCGGGTTCACTTTTGGTTGTGGCGGCAATAGATTCTGCGGCATCTGAAGGTTTGCCACTTGTAACCCCAGCTGGGTTACCTGATCAGTGAGAACTCTTTGCCCCATCTCCAGCTTCAAATTTATCTTCTCCTGGTTGGTTATGTATTGAGTCAATAGGGACTCAACCGAGGAGATGGCCCTCTGTTGGCCATAGCTGCTGCTGCTGAATGGGTTGCTGATTCCTGGGAGCATATTGCTGATACTGTTGTGGAGGCTGCTGCTACTAAAACTGCTGCTGCTAAGGCCTAGCCTACTGATATATTAGCTGCTGTTGTTGCTGAGGAAGCGGCTGTTGATACGGTGCCCGGTAGCTAAGGTTGGGGTGGTTCCGGTTATTTGGAGAGTAGGCCGGATTGGAGCTAGTCCGTGGTGGATACGGTGCATTTCCAGTAGGATTGTAGAATAGTGCGCTCGCTTGGTCCAATGGTGGTGAGATGTCGCCACCCTCGAGTCTCCCACGACTTCGGCCTCCACCGCTGCAATATGTTGTGTACCGGTGCCACCGGCTCCTACCATCAGCGCAGAGATCTGGGTCGACAGCAAGTCGAACTTGCTGGACAGTTTTCGACGTCCTCGACCCTATGGATACTCCCAGATCTAGGTGTGGCTCTCTCGTCACACCACCGCTCATTGTTTGATGCCATATTTTCTAGAATGTTACCGGCATCTTCCTCACTTTTGGACATGAAGGACCCCCAGTCGCGGCGTCCATCGATGATTTCAAGTCATCCTTCAATCGGTTGTAGAACAGATTAATTATCTGCCACTTGGGAAGCTCGTGATGAGGGCATCTTCGCTACATCTCTTTAAACCTTGTCCAAGCCTCATGCAGGGACTCGTGGCTGGCTTAGGAGAAGGAGGAGATCTCACTCCTCAGCTTCATGGTCTTCCCCGGAGGAAAGAACTTTTGTCAGAAAAGCATTTGAAAGCTTCTCCCAAGTGTTGAACGTATTTGGGTCCTTTCCCCTAAGCCACAGCTTGGCCTTATCTCGCAGAGAGAAGGGGAATAGCTTCAGACGGATCACCTCAGTTGTGACACCGTTTATCCGAAAGGTGTCATATTTCTCCAAGAAGGAGTCCAAATGTTCGATGGGGCTCTCCATGGATGCACCCGAGAATTGATCCTGCTGGATCCATGTCACCAAAGACAGCTTAACCTCGAAGCTTTGTGCCATAATAGCAGGAGGACGGATGGCGGAGGTGGACTCAATGGATGGCATCGAGTACTCCAGCAGGGACTTGTGAGGTGGCGTGTTCTCCCCCATGGTTTCAGGCTCTTCTCTTCTTCGCTTCTTTGCGGCTAAACGCCTTAGGGTGGCGTTTATCTCTGGATCAACAGGAATCAAGTCGTCGAGACTTCTTGAACTCCTGCGCATGAAAAGCAACAAGCACCCGTGAAGCGAAAAGTGGGAAAGAAACAGATAAATTATAAAACAAAAATAAGAAAATAAAAACAAAAAAAGAAAAATGCGAAAATTATCGCGAGATATCGATGAGAGCTAGCTTCAAGGGTTCATGAGATCCTAAAATAACAAGCACGTTGCCTCCCTGGTAACGGCGCTATAAAGCTTGACGTCCCCGCAATGTGCGTGTCAGATGTGTGCAATATATGATTGGGGGCGTGAGATTTAAATATTTATAACCACAAGCACACAGTGTTGTAGAGTGGCTTGGGGGTCGAACTCAGGGAGGCGTGGTTTTGCTTGTGTCAGAAAGGACAGGATTCACCCCATGGGTGAGCAAGCCCGAATCGGTAGATGGGTTGTCACGGAAAATAGAATGCGAGGGATAAACGATATAAAGGGAAAACCCGGGACTTCGGTTTTCACCCCATCGTGCGATTCTCGCCAATACGGCCTGCGAGTAGGATAACCATCGGAATTAGGGTCTAATGATGAGACGTTGCCTCTAAGAGTGATACCGGCGTCCCATGGGCCCGATATTCCGGTCGGTGCCCATGATGATACGCCAGACTACCCAGGTTCGGTCAGTGGGCATTCCCATGTCCATTAACACTGACCGACTCGGGAGCACTAAGCTCTCAACGATAACTCCCAACGTCTCATCCTGCTGCTCCCGCGCGCTAGGATTCGACGTCTATGCTAAGGGCGTGAGCTATGGCTAGGGAGTCAACAGCCAAGTTTATTCCCCCTTGGCCCAACGGTCAAAGGGGGTCTTTTTTCCGTCGATGACAATAAAACACCCCGCGTAACCGATAGATTCTTAATACCTATCGATTTCCTAGTCCTATGGACGCATCGGGGAGAACCCACGAAGGGGTTTCCAACAAAATCCCAGATTTGGGAACTACTCACACATATTTACTAAAAAGCAATCTAAATCAAAATCGACCGTTAAAAACATGATCAGGCGATTAAAAAGTAGTAAGAGCAATGAAAATAACACTATATTAAAGTTTGGTAAAGATCAGACAACTTACAAATATCTAGAAAATTACAGCCGTCAAGAGAGAGAAAAACAGCAAAAAAATAACTCTCTCCCATTTTTGGAAACCTAGGTTCTGTATTTATAGAAAACGACATCACCCGATCGGGTGAAGAATCACCCGATCGGGTGACCTGCTGCGAACTTCGGCAGCAATCTTCAGCATTTCACCCGGTCAGACGACACGGTCGGTTGATGGAAGCTGCTCGTCGTTTGGATCTTGATAGTCGTCGGGTGAACCGATTGGTTGATAAATCAACCGATCGGTTGGAATTGTTGCCCAAAAAGACAGGGACTTGCGATATTCTGGCACGGTCAGCCGGTCGTCGGGTGAGCTCTCCGGGTCATCTTCTTTGGGGAAACGGCTACATGTGAACCTATCGGGTGAAGTTCACCCGATCGGTTTAGTTTCAGCTCCAATTTCCAGATAGAACAGTGGGTTGAACCGGTCGGTGACTCGGTCAGTTTACACTTTCGTTGCTTCAGCGGCTGACCGGGTCGTGCACGCGTGCATCACCCAATCGGTTGGCTGTGTCCAACCGATCGGGTTAGGGGGCTGAAAAATGCGATCTTCGTCGTTTGACCCCCTGGATCACGCATGACTCCTCCCGTTGCTCTGGGGACTTATGATATCGTCGTTAAACGTCCCTTATATTGGCAAACTCCTGCAAATACATAAAAACACGGAGAAGTGAAAGAAAACAAGAAAATACGAGAAAACAGGTACGAGACGTCGGAAAATGACGGAAAAACACAAAAGAAAACGTGCATGAATATATGAAATATAAACGCACGTCACTGCCTCACCCGATCGGTTGATGTTTGAACCGATTGGGTGAGCGTTTATTTTCGTCTTCTATTCCCTGGCATCTTGCCAAAATGTATAAATAGACCTAGGTTTCCCAGAAAATGTAATCCTCATTTTCTTAAGCTGTTTTTAGGGGTTTTGGCTGCTTTCAATTAAACTCATTTTGTAAGTTCTTTGATCTTTCTAATACTTTGATATTGTGTTTATATTACCATTTGCTACAGGAGTTTACTGCTTGATTCTCATTTTGATGGCTGAAATTTGTTTTATTGCATCTATTGCCATGATTAGTGAGTACTTTCCAAATCTGGAACATTGGTGGATGCCCCTCCATGGGTTCTCTCTAGAACGACCATAGGATTAGGGATTCGATAGGATATAAGGATTTAGATGGTTACGCAGGGTGTTTTATTGTCTCTGGCAGAAGAAAGACCGCCTTTGACCGTCGGGCCAAGGGGAAATAAAACGGGAGTTTGATCCCCTAGCCACAGCTCACACCTCTAGCGTCGACATTGATTCCTCGTGCGTGGGAACGGCCTATATGAAATGTCGAGAGCAATCGTTGCGAGCTTAGTGCTCCCGGAGTCGGCCAGTGCTAGACATGAGAATGCCCACCATCCAAACACGGGTAGACCTAGCATACCATCCGGGGCATCGACCGGAATATCGGGCCCATGGGACGCTTGGTACCACTTTTAGAGGCAACGTCTCACCGCTAAACCCTAGAATCTGATCACATTCCGATCCGTCGGTTGTAATAGTGAGAACTCATGATATGGCAGAAGCCAAGGTCCTAGGTTACCTTTTTTATATCTTACACCCTTTTGCATTAATTTTCTATTGTGACAACCCATCAAGCGATTAAGCTAGCTCACCCACCGGGTGATCAGGATCCCAATTGCTTACAAGCACAACAAACGCCTCCCTGTGTTCGACCCCCAAGCCACACCTCGACATCATGCGCTTGCAGTTACAAAGTTTAATCCTAGTATCCCCGTCCCGATTTGAGTGCTAAACGGGCATGCGGTCATCACACAATTCAAATCAATAAGAATAGAAAGATATGGTTTCATGAATTTCATGTCAATTTTCAATTCATAGATGTCATTATACTTGAAGTCATCTCCTTAAGTATTAGAGATTACCTAGCTTTGGTCGCCATGCACATATAAGTAATCACACTCTCACACATTATTGGATTTCATCCCCCAAGCTTATCTATAAGCATGGTGGCATCGAGTATGGAATATAAAGTTCTTCCCAACTTTTATAGCTCCATATAAAGAAAGCAAAACGAAAGAAAAGAAATCAAGGGATTGTGTATATACAATGAAGTTCTCTTTTTCTTTTTTCGTTCCCCGTTATTTTTCTGGTTCTTTTTTCGCTTTTTTTGGTTTTTTATACATAAGTAAATCACAAAGAAAGATGCATACATATACATTATTTTTCTTTTGAGCTTTTGGGATCATGGAGCTTATTTTTTAAGCACGAGAAAGATGCGCAAATAAGAAATCACTTTAGGGAAGGATCACCAATGATAATATGTATATAAATATAGTTCAAGATATGTGGAGAAAGAATATATCATATCACTTAGTTCACTCTTTGTATGTGCATAACTTCTTCAACAGGGAAATGTCATCTACTCAGTTTGATTTCTAAAAGTAAACTAGTCTATTCGTATCAAATAATAATCAATTTAGTCAACCTGAAGTTTTAATACACAGTTCATGCAATAAGAAGTGATATTAGGATAAGAAAGCAGTACTCCAAGTATAATGCAGTCAATGTGTGAACCTTGGTGCGTTTTCTATAAAGAGTATACAATAAAGTAATTCTTAGACGAGTCAACGTTAAAATTCATTCATAGACAAATGATAACACATTGGAAGTTCTTTTTCTCAGGTGCACAACGGATATATCGCAAATGATATCAGAAATAAAAACAATAGCGTGGCAAAAGATGTGCGTATAAGTAAAGCAAAATCCAAGCTGTATTCATCACAGCGAATTCATTTCTTGCAAAGAAAGTAAGATAAGTAAGGATAAAATAAAGTCTAACTATACACATGCAAGCACTCCAAATTAAGGAAAATATGATGCATGGAAAGGAATGAAAAGGTGTGAAAATAAGTGGAAAATAAAGAAAATAAAGGTGAAAATAAAGAAAATAGAAGTGTGTGAGTACACTTACTCCACCAAGCTAAACATCACATTGTCCTCAAAGTGCAAAGTGTGACACTAGGACATATAAGATAGGGGTGGAGGGTGTGGATGCGAGTATGATGCAAAAAAAATGGAAAATAAAGGAAAATAATAAATGGAAAACATGATGGTATATGCAAAGAATGTGTGCAAAAGCAAGCATGGAAAATGATGGATGGATGCAAAATTGTGGTCAGAAATATAATACTCTCCCAAAAGCTGGAATATATGGTGCCCTGCAAAAAGTGAAGATAAATGGGCATGCAAAATGTTGGGGTGAAATGAGAGCAAAAGTATCAAGTGAAGTGTCTACTTAGGTGCACCGCCCTCACCTCCATGTGGTAGGAGTGGTGGTATCGGAGGGATGGTTGCTGCTGCAGGCGGAGAAGAATCTGGTTCAGCATCAGCTGAATACCAGGAATAAGGGCAATATGAGACTACCGAGTAGAGAAGGCCTGCGTGAGAGCTCGAAAATCAACTCTAAGTCCAGCCACCGTCGACTTAATCATGTGCAGGCACAGGTCTCTATCGTCAGGAGCAAAGGTAGAGGGACATGCAATAAGCCGAGCTGGGCTCACACGGCCTCCAAAAACTAGTATGGCTACGACAGGGTGAGTGTGTGGATCGGATATCATGATAGAACGCTTATCCTCTAGGTGAGACTGAGACGTAGGAAGCACTGAGAGATCGGTGCAATAGTGGTAATGATCAATATATCAACAGTAGTGGAAGAAGGGGCAGAAGTCGCGGCAAAAGATGTGGTGACAGACAACATGACGCTCTCGTTGAGGATGGCGGCAATAGAGACTAGAATAACGAAAAATGGGGCGGATGTGAAAACTGAGGATAAGGTGATGTGCGTTTATATTTCATATATTCACGCACATATTCTTCTGTGTTTTTCCGTTATTTTCAACCGTCCCGTATCCGTTTTCTCGTATTTTCTAGTTTTCTTTCACTTCTCCGTGTTTTTACGTGTTTGCAAGAGTTTTCCAGCATAGGGGACACATAGCGAAGATATCACATGTCCGCGGAGCAACGGGAGGAGTCACGCATGATCCAGGGGTCAAACGACCAAGATCGCTATCTTTCAGCCCCCACCCGATCGGTTGGATACAACCAACGATCAGGTGATGCACGCATGCACGACCCGGACAGCCGCTGAAGCAAGAGAGCATCAACCGACCGGGTCGGCGACCGGTTCAGCCCAACTGTCTTCTCGGGAAATCGAAGATGAACTCCAACCGATCGGGTGACCTTCACCCGATCGGTTAATCTGCAGCCGTTTCCCCCCAAGTCACGACCCTGAGAGCGCACCCGACCGCCAGCTGACCGTGTCAAAACGTCGAAACTTTCTGTCTTTTGGGCGATGTTTCCAACCGATCGGTTGATTTATCAACCGATCGGTTCACCCGGTGACCCAAGATCCAAACGACCAAATGCTTTCACCAACCGATCGTGTCGCGTGACCGGGTGATGTTTCTGAAGATCGCTGCCGAAGAACGAAGCAGGTCACTAATCGGTTGATACTTCAACCGATCGGGTGACGTCGTTTTCTATATATATTAACCCTAGATTTTCAGAAACGAGAGCTATGTTTTATTTTCTTTCTTTTCTCTATTGCGACGGCTGGATTTTTCTTGTTATTTGTAAGTGTTCAGATCTTTGTCAAACTTTGATATTATCTTAATTGCATTACTACTACCGCATTTCAATTGCCTGATTATGTTTTTAACGGTTGATTTTCATTTAGATTTCTTTTTAGATAAAATGTGTGAGTAGTTCCCTAATCTGGGATTTTGGTGGAAACCCCTTCGTGGGTTCTCCCTAATGTGTCCATAGGACTAGGATATCGATAGGGGTTAGAAATATATTGGTTACGCGGGGTATTTTATTGTCATCGACGGGAAAAAGACCGTCTTTGACCGTTGGGCCAAGGGGGAATAAACTTGGCGGTTGACTACCTAGTCATAGCTCACGTCCTTAGCGTTGACATCGAATCCTAGCGCGCGAGAGCGGCAGGATGAGATGTTGGAAGTTATCATTGCGAGCTTAGTGCTCCCAGAGTCGGTCAGTATTAATGGACATGGGAATGCCCACTGACCGAACCCGGGTAGTCCGGCGTATCATCCTGGGCACCGACCGGAATATCGGGCCCATGGGACACTGGTATCACTCTTAGAGGCAACGTCTCACCATTAAACCCTAATTCCGATCGTTGTCCTATCCGCCAGCCGTATTAGCGAGAACACATGATAGGGTGGAAACCAAAGTCCCGAGTTTCTCTTTATATTGTTTAACCCCGTATTTTCATTCCATGACAACCCATTTATCGATTCGAGCTAGCTCATCCATCGGATGAATTTGGTCCTGTCTGACACAAGCATAACCACGCCTCCTTGTGTTCGACCCCCAAGCCACACTACAACACCGTACACTTGCGGTTATAAATGTTTAAATCTGGCACCCCCAATCTCATATTGCACTTGCATGATCACACACATCGGGGGGACGTCAAGCTTTATGGCACCGTTGCCGGGGAGGCAATGTGCTTGTTTATTTTTGGACCTTATGAACCCTTGAGTCTAGCTCACATCTCTATCTCGCGATAATTATCGCATTCTACACTTTTTGATTTTACTTGGACATATTGTAAATATTAGTTGTAAAGAATTGGCTGACTGAGTTGCCATACCGCCATCGCTACTCCTCACCTCACATTCATGCAACCGGTGCTTTTGACGTGTTTTCTATCCGTGTAGTTCTCCCTCCCTCCTTTTCTCACAGGTTTTCTACTTCCCGACAAGGATGTTGTGTGCCGTTTCGGGCGATATCTGGGATCATTCACACCACGTCCGCTGTTTGGCACAGAGTTTGACAGAATCCCTATGTGCTTCGAACATTCTATCCCTTCTGTCCGCTACTATGGAAAATCAGAGAAGGTATCATGACATGCAGCAGCATCCAGTCACGAAAATTCTCCTTCCTCCGTATGAGGTGGCGTATATTGACGCGCCTAGTTCCGAATTCAGTAGGGGAGAATTGTTCACCTATGAGGAGTTTTATCAGGAGAACTACCCGGCAGAGTCTGTCGAGTACGTTGATCAGGAATCGATCTATTCCTTGCAGACTTCTATAGAGCATCCCGGATCTTGGGGCAATGAGGAAGCTGGAAGCAGTGGTGGGGAACCATCGACTGTTGAAACCTGTTTTCGCGTTGAAACCTTCTTCCCAGATAATTATTATAAGCTTGAAACCTGTTGGAACCACCACTTACTAGCCTTTTTGAAAACCATACCGAAATGATGTTCAAGCTCCTCGTATGAGATCTTCTCTTCAATCTCATCAATGACAGCATTCTAGTGCAAAGGCTACTCCTACACATGCATATGCTTCTACTTCTAGGAATGTTTCTAGAGATACTACTGTTGTTAGAATTGTTCATATGCATGCCAATTATGTTAAAAGGAATCATGTGTTTATGTATGGTAAGTATGTTAGAAGAAATAAATTCAATGCTCATGTACATCTTGTACAATATACTCCACACAATGTTGCACACAATACTTCACATAGACCACATGATGTACATAATGGTAGAAAGAACATTAGAATCCATGATGAAATGGTTTGGGCGCCTAAACACCTAAATTTGCATGATAGAAAATCATACATATATATAACATTGTTAGAGATGGGCAAACATTTAATGACGAATCGTATATGCATGCTAGGAAGTGAAATATAAATCGGGGTTGGGTTCCTAATTGGTGATTGCATTAGAACTCATGATTATAGGGTATCGACATATTTAAATGCCTACATTTTGATACCTGACGTGCGTTTATTTTTCATATATTTGCGCGCGTTTTCTCCCGTGTTTTTCCATTATTTACCACCGTCTTGTATTCGTTTTCTCGTGTTTTCTCGTTTTCTTTCACTTTTCCGTGTTTTTGGTATTTTGCAGGAATTTCTAGCATTTTGGACATAAAAACGACGATATCATGAGTCCCCGGAGCAATTGGAGGAGTCACGCGTGATCCAGGGGGTCAAAGCGATGAAGATTGATACTCCTCAGCCCTCAACTGATCGGGTGGACCAGTCACCCGATCGGTTGGTGCACGCGTATCCTACCCGGGCGGCAGCTGAAGAAGAATAGCAGCTCACCCGATCGGTTCAGCGATCGGGTGAACCGACAGAGCTCTCTGTCATTTGGGCTGAATTCCAATCGATTGGGTGACTTATCACCCGATCGGTTCACCTGTAACGGAATTTTCTAAGAGACGACCCGGACAGCTCAACCGACCAGTTCGTGGACCGTTTGAATCCGACAGAGCTCTCGGCCAAATGGAGCGTAATTCCAACCGATCGGGTGACTTATCACCTGATCGGTTCACCTGTAGCTGCAATTCCTCATTTGGCGAACCGACTGAGCCACCCGCTCGCCTCAGCGCCCGGTTGAAGATTTTCGAAGCTCTCACCCGATCGGTTGACTCATCAACCGATCGGGTGGCGGATTTTCTGCGGGTTTGGACCCGAACCATTAGGGTTTCGAAGTGGGGCTATAAATACACGAGGCTGGCCGACTTTGGAGGGGGTCTCCTCTAGTTTTTAGGGCTTTTTCAGCCCCTTTGTTGGGAGGTTTAGGGTAGATTAGATTAGGTCTTTGCTCAATAAATCTTGTACCGGATTGTTGGATTCGAATCAAGATAAGTATTTTTCTTCTCTCATTTTCTATTGTATTGTGTTGTTTTCATTTTGCTCTATGGTGAATGTTTGTATGTTATTTGTTTTGCTTGTTTTTATGTTTCTCACCATGGAGTAGTGTTGATGAACCCTAATACGGGTTAGGGTAGGATTGATGCTTGGTTGTTTCATTTGACTTGGTTGCATGGCATGTGTTCGATGAAATGTGTCAATGGGGATTTCTAGCAATCTGAGTCCAATTCGTATGGCAACACACTAGATGTGTTGGGGATTGGGGTCCGGTGCTTGTCCAGTCAAGATCTGCTTCGATGTATTGCTAGAAATCACATTCGACCTATTTGGCCATTAGGGCTACGCGGGGGTGTTTCATTGTCATTGGCGGGAGAAAGACCGCCTTTGACCGTCGGGCCAAGGGGGAATAAACTTGGCGGTTGACTCCGTAGCCATAGCTCACGCCCCCAGGGTAGACATCGAGTCCTAGCGCGCGGGAGCGGCTTGGACGAAGTGTTGGGAGATATCATTGTGGCCTTAAGGCTCCCGGTTGCGGAAGGTGTTAATGGACATGGGAATGCCCACCGTCCGGAACCGGGTAGGCCTAGCGTGCTTGGCACCGACCGGAATATCGGGCCATGGACGCTAGGTAACACCTTTTGGGGCAATGTCTCACCCTGGGTCAAGTCAAATGCCAAGTGTCATGAGTGCTCTAGCTCGTGTTAGCGGGGATTCATTTCGTGTCTTTTTCATTTCTTACTTTTATTTCTACACTTCCACCCACATTATCCGCGTAGCTAGCACACAACCTAGGCGAGGCTAGTAGCCATTCAAGCCATCCACCTCCCTGAGTTCGATAAACCCGTACCCTACACTAACCGTGCACTTGCGGTAAAACGACACCGCGCCCAAACCGTAAACGGGGCGCCGGTCAATACCCTGATATTATACTATAGTATATAGCTTAAATATTATATTGTGATCATCTTATACTATTTGGAAGTCATGTTTATATAAGTGTCTACACTCAAGCAGTATGGGTCGACTACTGCAGATACATAAATCGACTTCCACTCAATTTTCTGAAATACATCTGCATATATCTGTGTTAAGTTGACTACTGTATGAACAGGACTCAACTCCCAGCTTAATTTTCTGCCAAAAACTCAGTTTGCACTGTATTATGTTTTTATAATAAATATGTGAGTTTCTTCCTTACTGGAGTACACGTTGGGATAATATTAATGGACCTTGTAACGGCTGCTTTTCGACCGTACGTATTTTCTACGCGCATGTACTTTTTCGTGCACGTATTTTATTTGGATCTTTCTTGGTTTCGGTATATACGATGTGATATGCCGTTGTGACCGTATAGAAGTGTAGAATTTTATAGTAATTTTTAGGAACGCCGTTTCATGGCTCGTTTTCTTGCAAAACAGCTTTGAATGGAAGGGCGTTTTGGTCTTTTGGCATCCAATACCCCAGTTCCCGATTTTACGATAATTTTTGGTAGGTGTAACACACGATCGGACCTCGTAGCCCCGTACTTCTCGTTTCCACGATCATCCCGGTATTTTTGGATTATTTTTCTGATGCCAGTAGTGGAAGGTATCCCCTAATCAATTCTCAGCCGTTGATTAGCCGCTAATCTATTTGAATTTCAAAATTAATCAAATCCCAAATTTCTCTCCCACGTATCATGGCAATTAGTTACATCCACTATTCACACCTTCCCTTTCCCCTATCTCCACTCTCCCTATCTCTATCTCTCTCTCACATTTAACCAAAAACCCAAAGCTAGATAGCCAAACCCTTCTTCATTTTAAGGAAACAAAGGGCAGCCGCACCCATGCTCACGCAAAACCCATTCTCAGCTGCCACCCTTCTCTTCTCTGGCCACCTGACCTCACCCCCAACCTCCCCCGACCGTCGGCCACCTCTCCCCTCCGGCCACCCTTCTCTCTCCTCCATTTTCTCTCTCTAAAACCCATTAGCCGCAACTATACACAGATCTAGGCATCGCCAGTTCCAGCTCACGGCCAACCACCGACCGCTACTGCCACTGGCCACCACCCCCATCACTTTGTTCCCCTTTGACTCCTCTCCACTCTGCAACTTCCCTCACGCTCATAGCCCACCTGTAGCTCCCGGAATCCTTGTCGGAACACGCCGTATCGGATGTTTTTGACAGATCTAGAAGCTGAACTTCAACGCCAGCTCACGACCACCACCGACCACCCTCGTCGACAACTCCACTGATGTTGGCTTCGTCTTGAAGTCCTTTACCTTCTGCAACTTCCCGTTTTCGCTGTTCGTCGCTGGAATTCCACTGAGACGCGCGACAACGGACGTT
Source organism: Scilla litardierei (assembly GCA_030789695.1). Taxonomy (NCBI): domain Eukaryota; kingdom Viridiplantae; phylum Streptophyta; class Magnoliopsida; order Asparagales; family Asparagaceae; genus Scilla; species Scilla litardierei. The sequence continues at coordinate 23,861 of JAULAV010002500.1, forward strand.
GTGTAAATCTGTCCTCTCCGGCTTCTCACGGCCACCCACCTCCAGCTGTCCAGAGGTACTACTTCACGACAGCCACCTTGGACTTTCGGAGTTCACGTGCGTTGTCGCACACATGTACTTTTAGCCGACGCCGTCGTTATCGTGAAGATATGTTGCGCTACTCACAACGGGAGGAGGATCGCTGTTAGCTCGCTGATTTTGCACCACCACCCCGCTGTCCAGAGGTACCTCGTTGCGCTACCCACAGCCGAGGAGTTTTAGATGACGTCGACGTTTCGCCATTCAAACCCGACTTCTGCTTGTTGGACGACATCACGAGGTTGGTTTTCCTAACGAATAGTAAAACACACACCGTAGCTAACCAAAACCTAATCTAAAATTGGTCAACACAAATTAAAGTTAATTTCAGCATCTGTAAAACGTTGTCCACCGAAGGAAAAGATCGACGAACGAACTAATTTTTCTGTGCACATAGGGTAGACGTCGATCTAGACTGAACAAAACATCAAAACGTGCCTTTTTGACTGTTAGGGTAGTCCCGCCAAATTTAGAAACAAACCATAATAGGTTTGACAAAAAACACGATCTGACATCGCCTTGATACTGTTTCAGACGGACCATCGCCGACGGATGTTTCGATGGGACGCTCCAGACAAACGACGCACTCGCCACCGTAGGCAAGTGTACTCACATGTATCTTCGGCCGTGTTTAGGCCTTAGAATTTTAGAACTGTTAGAATGCGAACAAAGAGAACCGGACGTGAAATGATAGCGCCTGGGACACCCCTTGACAGCTTAGACTTGACGACGAAGTCTAAGCACAACAACAACATTTGACATCTTAGGGTTTTCTTGTGTGTGCGTGCGTGTTTGGACCCCCTAGAAGAACCATCCCTGTCTTGTCTTGTCTTGTCTTGTTTTTGCACAGCCTGCGGGCCATAGGGCACTCACCAGTGAGTGGGTGATCCCTTGTACGGATACACAGCATGCGGGCTATAGGGCACTCACCAGTGAGTGAGTGATCCCTTGTACGGATACACAGCATGCGGACAATAGGGCACTCACCAGTGAGTGGGTGATCCCTTGTACGGATACACGGCTTGTGGGCAATAAGACACTCACCAAGCCAAAGTGAGTGAT
>JAULAV010002501.1:0-25000 GCA_030789695.1 Scilla litardierei
GCGGATAGTTTTGTTTCGGATGCGAAAAATGACGATCGATCCCGACTCACATTTTAGAGAAGATAGGAATTCTAGTGCAAGGGCGGGGTAGGACGCCGCATGGGCGTTCAAGAAAGCTAACCATCCTAAGTTAGCGAAGAGGGTCTCGACTTCGGAGAAAACTCCGAGATCAATAAGAGTTTGGGCATGTGCAAACTTGGTGGAAAGGTGTGAACGTGTGTCGAGTCTATTATAAAAATCTTTCTGTTCAAGACTCAAAAAACGGTAACCACGCGGTCCCAACATTGGGTCCTCAGGAGGGATAATAGGTTGGGGTGGGGTTGTGTAGGCAGTGTAGGAGGAGGACGTGAAATAGGTGGACGTGTGAACTTCCGTCTCTTGCGAGACGGCTCCTCCTAATGCATGATAGCTTTAACCTTATCTTTTTCCCTGGCCATGATAGTGTGTGATGCAAGTGAATGAAAGATATGACGAATGCACACAATCAATGGCAATTGAGCAAAAATATAGTAGTAGGGCAATATTAAAAATGGAGCTAAGGAGTGCAGTTACCCAGAAGAGAAGACAATCCTTGCTCGCAAATCACCCAACGCAGTGCAATTGATGGGAGTGTGAAGCCGCGGCATGCCGATTCAACAAATTTTCGAAATGGGGTAGAGCGGCTAGGGTTAGGGCGAAGAGTTGGGTCGGATGAGAGAGAATGAGAGTGGGATTGGTGGAGAGAGGAAAGGAGGAAGTGGGGAGATCAGTTGAAAGGCAGTGGGGATCATTTGGGGGATGATGTTGGCCGGTTGGGGAGTGGGGAAGTCAAAACGACGGATGAAAATCGAAATCAGGTGAGAGAATTGAATCGGGTGAAGCGGTGGGTATTTATAGGGTTCAGACGGACCGATCGGGTGAGATCTCACCCGATCGGTTGGACTAATTTTCGAAAAATTTGTTGAAAAGTGGCTACAGGCGAACCGATCGGTTGAGTTTTCAACCGATCGGTTGGCCGCTTCACGATTTTCCCGAGAGTTCTGTGCACTTCACCCAGACAGCGATACGACCATTGCTTCATATCAACTGGTCGGTTGATTTAATCCCAAAAAAGTCCGAGACTTCTGCTGTTCTCACACGATCTTCCACTCGGTCTCAGTTTGCTCCACCCGAGCAGTTCGCTGAAGAACAAATATAGGCCATTGTCAGATACATCCCACCCGATCGGTTGAGGGCTCAACCGATCGGTTGGGGGCTTGTTTCCTGTAAAACATCAAAAATAGCCTAAGTCTCTTGACGAAAGCTTCCATTGCTGAATTTATTCAACAAAATAAGAAAAATATTCCTAAAAATAATCCTAAAAACAAAGACACGGGTTTAGAACATGGATTGCCTTCCCTGAAGCGTTGTTGTTTAACGTCGTTTGCTCGACGCCCGGTAGATGATTTTCAAGGAGGACGAGGGTGATGCCCAATGTTTGGCATTCCTTCAGATGTTGGAGCGGTGGCCTTTGGTGTTGTCGGCAGTGATAAGTAGACTTCCTCGACGATCCCTTCGTTGGTGGTATCCAGGGGCTTCTCCCTCATATTGGCGTCGACCGCCACTCTTCGTAAGATCCAGATCTCATCAGCGGTAACCCCCATGGGCTCGTTCCCTTTTCTCCTCGTCGAATCAGCTTTTTGGACTCCAGGAGGGATCGTATGTGAGACACCCACTTCCCGAGCAACTTCTTCATTCTTCAAACTGACATGCTCTTCATGGTCCCCCAAGCTGTCAGGGGGGGTTCCTTGAGAGAATTTCCCAGGCCCCAGCTTCTACAGCTCTTTCTTCTTCAATGTCCAGCATATTGCAACCAGGTTCATCCGGAGGGTGCTTCATAGATAACCACAAGTCAAATTCGACCTTCTGGTCACCAACATTAAGGGATAGCTTCCCTTTCTTCACATCTATTAGCACGCCAGCGGTGGCCATGAAGGGCCGTCCAAGGATGATAGGCATATGAGTGTCTTCGGGCATGTCCATCACCATGAAGTCTACCGACACATGCACTCCGCTGACGTTAACTGGCAGGTCGTCTACAATTCCCACCGGATATTTGACCGATCTATCAGCTAGTTGAAGGGTCATGCCTGTGGGCTCCAGGTCTCCCATCCCTATCCTCCTGTATAGTGACAGGGGTATCAGACTGACGCTCGCTCCCAAATCCACGAGCGCCCGATGGATCTTCACTTTCCCAATCGAATAAGGAATATAGAAGCTTCCCGGGTCTTTAAGCTTGGGCGGATTCGCTTGCTGAATGATAGCACTGCATTCTGCTGTGAGAACGACCTTTTCCTTTCTGGAACCCCTCGTCACCGAATCCTTTAAAAATTTCGCATAGGAAGGAATTGTCTCTATGGCTTCGAGGAAAGGGATCTGCAAGCTCAAATCCTTGACCATAGCAAAGAACTTGCCGTATTTTTCATCAATCGTAGCTTTGGCAAGTTGTTGTGGAAAAGGCACAACGGGCTTAAATACTCTTAGGTTCCCCTCCTCGTCCTTCTTCTTCTCTTCTTCAGAGACTCCCTCCGGAGTCGTAGTCTTTGGTGACGAAGCTCCGTCGTCATTTGATTTTTCAATTGGTCACCCACCGACCAACGGAGCTTCAGGTTCCTTAACGGGCACTCTTGTAGGAATTTGTGTCCCGCTTCTCAAGACGATAGCGGACACATTCGCATGATCATGTGTTAGTGCCAATGTCTGATTTACCACCCTTGGATTTACTTCCGGTTGACCCGGCAATTGGTTTTGCACCCTTTGAAGGTTCGCCACCTGCAACCCCAGATGGGTTACTTGGTCGGTGAGGGCCCTCTGTCCCATCTCTAGCTTCATGTTGATCTTCTCTTGGTTCGTAATATACTGGGTCAAGAGGGTCTCGATCGGAGAGATAACTCGCTGCTGGCCATATGGCTGTTGCTGCTGCTGCATGGGCTGCTGGTTCCTGGGGGATACTGCTGGTACCATTGTTGTGGCTGCTGCTATTGCTGATACTGCTGCTGATGTTGTCGTGGCGGCTGATATACTTGTTGTTGCGGCTGCTGGGGCTGCTGATACAGCGCCATGTAGCTCAAATTGGGGTGGTTCCGGTTATTGGGAGAATAAACCGGATTCGAGCTAGTCCTGGGTGGATACGGCGCATTACCCGTCGGGTTGAAGAAAAGTGTGCTAGCTTGATCCACCGGTGGTGAAATATCACCACCCTCAAAGTCTCCCAGGACTTTTGCTTCCACCACTGCTACTTGTTTGGTACTGGTACCACCAGCTCCTACCATAAGCGCTGAGATCTGGGTCGATAGCAAATCGAATTTGCTAGACAACTTGTCGACGTCCTCGACTCTATGAATGCTTCCAGATCTGGACGTGGCACGCTCATCGCACCACCGCTCATTGTTTGATGCCATATTTTCTAAAATGTTGCCGGCATCTTCTTCGCTTCTTGACATAAAGGACCCCCCAGCCGCGACGTCCATTGAAGATTTTAGGTCATCCCTCAACCCATTATAAAACAGATTTATAATCCGCCACTTTGAAAGTTCATGATGAGGGCATCTCCGCTGCATCTCTTTGTATCTCTTCCATGCTTCGTGCAGGGACTTGTGGCTGGCTTGGGAGAAGGAGGAGATCTCACTCCTAAGCTTCATCGTCGTCCCCGGGGGGGAGAACTTATTTAAGAAAGCGTTCGAGAGCTTCTCCCAAGTATTAAAGGTGTTCGATTCCTTTCCCCAAAGCCATTGCTTGGCTTTATCCCTCAGAGAGAAGGGGAATAGCTTCAGTCGGATAGCTTCGATCGTGACGCCATTAATCCTGAATGTGTCACACTTCTCAAGGAAGGAATCCAGATGTTCAATAGGGCTCTCCATGGGTGCCCCAGAAAATTGATCTTGCTGGATCCACGTCACTAGTGATGGCTTTAGCTCGAAGCTCGCGGCCGTAATAGCCGGAGGTTGGATGGAGGAGGTGGACCTGATGGATGGCATCGAGTATTCCAGTAGAGATTTATGGGGAAGAGTGTTCTCTCCCATGGCTTCAGCTTCTTCCCTTCTTCTCTTCTCTGCGTTCAAATGCCTCATGGTGGCGTTGATCTCCGGATGTAAAGGAATCAAGTCGTCGAGACTCCTTGTATTCCTACGCAAGAAAAATCACAAACACCCCGTGAAGCAAGTATGGTATGGAAACAGATAAGAACAGAAAAATAAAAATAGAAAAAATAAAAAGTGAAAAAGTAGAATGCGAAAATTATTGTGAGGTGAAGACGGGAGCTAGACTCAAGGGTTCAATGGTCCTAAAATTAACAAGCACATTGCCTCCCCGGCAACGGCGCCATTATGCTTGATGTCCCATAGTTTTTGAGCAGAGAAGTGCAATAGGATTGGGGATAACTGATTTAAATATTTATACCACAAGCGGAAGGTATTGTAGTGTGGCTTGGGGGTCGAACACCGGGAGGCGTGGTTGTGCTTGTGTCAAAGAGAAACCGTTTCACCCTATGGGTGAGCTAGCCCGAACGATCGATGGTTGTCAAAGAAAATAGATGCGAGGGATAAACAATATAAAAGGGAACCTAGGACTTTGGGCATCGACGTCGACGTTTAGAACTTCAACTGCTCGCTTGGTCCGACCGGTTGGCATCTCCGGGTCGTCGTTTGGATATTGCGGCATCAGGTGAACCGATCAGTTGAGAATTCAACCCATCGGTTGGAATTATCTCCAAAATTGGCCGAGAGTTCTGTCGATTTGGCACGGTCAGCGAACCGTCGGTTGAGCTCTCCAGGTCGTCGTTTGGTAAATCAGCTACAGATGAACCGATCGGGTGAGATATCACTCGATCGGTTGGAATTCAGCTCCAAATGATCGAGAGCTTTGCTGTGTTCAACTGATCGACAAACCGGTCGGTTGAACTGCTCCTCACTCCAGCTTCCGTCTGGGTCGGACATGCGTGCATCACCCGATCGGTTGGCTGTGTCCAACCGATCGGTTGAGGGCTGAAAAATAGCGATCTTCATCGTTTCACCCCCTGGATCGTGCGTGACTCCTCCTGTTGCTCCGGGGACTCATGATATCTTTGTTATATGTCCCCTATGCTGGTAATCTCCTGCAAATACACAAAAACACAAAGAAGTGAAAGAAAACTAAAAATCCCAAGAAAATGGGCACGGTACGACGGAAAACAATGGAAAAACACAAAGAAGATGTGCGTGGATATATAAAATATAAACACACGTCAAGGCGTTATTCCACACCTCGTGCTTCCTATGTTCTAGCTATGCAAGCCCGAGCTGTAGAGGGGCATGAGTGGCACCATGAATAGCACCACAAATGAACTTGGTTCTACACTGCTCAAAAGGAGCTCATTTCAAAGTCGTATAGACTCTATTAAGATCAGTGACACTCTCTATCTATTAAAGAAATTATTGGGATTTCCTACCTAAGACCGCCCTAATACTTGGACTATTCATTGGTTCTTTATTAAAGTTGTTAGGTACTAAGAGACGAAGATTGATTTTCTCCTCTTTTCGTGGAAGAAAATTTATTAAAGGGAATCAAAGCATAAACATTCAAAATTCAAAAAAGGTACCATCTACGATGTCAGGGTTGTGGTAGTTAGGGGCTTTAGGAGGTGCTTCCTCATCCTCATCTGAGATCATCTTGAGTAGGTCAAAATCGATCCCGGAGTTGAGAATTTTCTGTTTGATTTCCTCCTGGCATCTAAGGAAGCACCTACGATACATGCTCGTGATTTCAGGGGCGATGACTTTCTCCTGATACTTTTCCACAACTTCGATAGTAATTCTCTGTAAGTCAACCTCCTTCAGGTTAGCAATCAGAGCATGGAGGTTATTTCTCTTTTTCTTACATTTATCCCTTCCAGATGAAAGCTGTTCTTTAACCTCCTTCAGAGAAGACAAGGCCTTAACATTCTAATCGGCAAGCGATCGAGCCAGCTCAATAACCGATCATGCACTTTTCTCTTTGTCCAACTCCTTTTTTAGTCCTCCTACCCTGGATCTGAGGTTGGCTACATGATATTCTCCTCGGTAAGCGATCGAGCCAGCTCAATAGTCGATAATGCACTTTTCTCTTCGTCCAACTCATTTTCCATTCTTCATACCCTGGATCTAAGGTTGGCTACTTGAGTTTCAAGCTCAGCGGCCGTGAGCGACACAACTTTTAGCTTGGCCTTCACGCCATCGGTGACCTTCTCGGCAACCATCATCGTTTGATGCTCCAGAGAAAGATTCACCTCGACGTTGGCCTTCAGCACCAAGCGGCATCTTAGCTTAGTAGCCACCGAGGTCATATGCATATTAAGAACAAAAAGGTCACATCCAACACTTAACAAAGATAGATTTTCAGGAGGTAAACCGACCTGTTGACTCTGCCAAACCATAAAGCTAGCAAACTTTTTAGGGTCAATCTTCTGCATAAAAGAGCCGTCCCTCAGAAGGATGGAGTTCTAGGCAAGCCGAGCTGCCACCCCACAATCAACAAAGACTGATTCCTCATATCATTCTTTATAAGTGGGTTGAAGAGCTTGTCTTCAGGGCATTCTAGGACAATAAGGGTGGACTTATACAATGGCAAAATCCAAGCTTGCTCTTGCTCAGAAGAATTTAAGCCAATCAATGACTTTTGAGGGAGGATACATGATTGCTCCTTATTTTACACCTTTTTTCTGTATGTTTTCATGTAATTTTGATCGCCCATATTGCGTTTTCCACGATTATTCAATGATATCGCGTTGTTTTTCACTATTTCTTGTTTTTGTCGTATTTCAGGAGATCTGGAGCGATCTGGAGCAAAAATGAGATCAATGGACTTTTGCGCATATCGGAGCAGCGCCCACGGCTTATTTGAGGAGTTAGCAGTGCTAGAGGATGAGCGGAAGAGGAAGAAATCTGATAGAAGCGAAGAGGAGGCGAGGAGGAGAAGAAAAGAGCCCAGATATAGCCTACGCGGCCGAACAGACTCTACTCGGCCGAGTCATAAGCTACATTCAACCGAGTGAAACGGATACGCACATTAAATTTTCAACGTTCCCTCTATCGAACAAGAGAACCTACTCAGCCGAGTGAGAAAGCTCACTCGCCTGAGCAGAACATGGTTTTTCTTCCGAGAAGCAGCTGAGTTACTGGAATTTCTGAAAAGCCTACTCGGCCGAGTACGATTGCTTACTTGGCCGAGTAAAGAAGTCTGCTTGCCCGAGTCAGTCAGAGAGATAGACCCCCTGAAGACCCCAGATTCTCTGTTTTATTACTGGGTCTGTCACTCGGTCGAGTGACATTGCTACTCTGCCGAGTGAGTATTCCGACTGCTGCGAAGATTGCGAATTCTGGGCTGCACAGGGGCAGTTTTGTCACGATTTTTTGGACGATTTTAGCTTGTATTTAAACCAAGTTTTATCCCTAGTTTTAAGGGAGACTTCTATTATTTTTACGGCTGTTCTTTTGTGAAATCTCATCTGGAGATCATAGACGACGAGTTTGGTTTGTATTTTCTTGCTAAAAATCTTATTTTTATGAATTGTCACTTTTTTGCAATGAATTGTGCCATGATCAATTGCTATTCTTCTGAGATTTCCATGATGATTTGTGAGTAGTTTATTCGTTCTAGGGCATGGGGATGAACCCTATGGACCCGATCTTTTGAATTGTGATGAATGAATAGAATTGTTGCTAGAATTGAAGAAAGGTTAGGTTTTGATTGATTTATTGCGAGTAGCTAGGAATTTCTATTGATTGGGATTGCAAGAGATTGGATCCCAATTGATAGGAAGGCCTAGATATTCGACTTAGGTTTATAATCGAAATTCTCTAGATTTGGTTTGCAAGAGATTGGATCAAAGCTAGGATTTTTATTATAAATATATACTAATATTCGTTTGCAAGAGATTGGACGAATACGAAATATCAAAACTTAGATGGTAGCTCCAGTTTGCACGAGAGTGGGCTTGAGTTGCGATTGGACGATGATGTCGATCCTCATGCTGGTGTCTTAGGTTAGGGTTTGCACGAGAGTGGGCCCTAATCTATGTTGCTATAGACTGGCAATAGCGCGAGAGCGTGAGCTTGGTTCTACATTAAGTTGCGACTAGTTCACCTATATTCAAGCCTTGCAACATTGAAATTCATGATTCACAAGGATGAGAGACGGTCCGCAGTGGGGATTTCTTATCCCTAGACGCTTTTATTATATTGATATCTGTTTGCTATTGAACGATTGTGACATTACCATCGAATCTATTCTTATTCTCTTAATAGCTAGGTAATCAAAGTAGGATACTATCAATTGTCCTCCCTGTGTTCGATACCCGCTCGCCACTATGTCGTGCGCTTGTGGTAAAACTACAGTGGTATTCCGGGTGTATATCCAGGCGCGATCAAGTTTTTGGTGCCGTTGCCGGGGAGGCGACGCTACTTTATTTTCTTTACTTAGTTATTTCTTTTATTATTATTTTTATCTTTTTATCTTTTTATTCCTCTATTTTGCTAACGATTCCATCGAGACTCCATTTTTCTGTGCATGTACACGAGATCAAAGGCGCATCAAGAAGATCTATTATTTGATCCGGAGATCGAGCGTACGGCAAGGAAGCTTAGAGCTGAGAGGAGACTATATATAGAGGACGATCATATGCACCGACAGGAGACACTAGTAGAGTTAGCCGCACGCATGGCTAGGCTTGTTTCTATCAGAGATAGGCTACAGCCTATGACTACTTCTACTGCCTCGCCTATTGTGATGTCGGAGTTGGCGACGGGTAAGAACTTCGAGCTCTAGACGGGACTCATGGTTTTGATGCAACAAGACTCATTTCATGGGAACTCCCACGAGAATCCACACTACCACCTATAATTGTTCTTGTCCAAGTGCACTACTTTTCAGATGCCTGGTGTACCGGCCGATGATATCCGACTGCGCATCTTCCCATTTACCCTACGGGACAAAGCATTATATTGGTTGAGGACGCAAGCGGAGGGGATCTTTACTACATGGGATGAGTTGGCGAGTGCCTTTGTTAATAAATTCTACCCACCATCCAAGACAGTCAAGATTAGGAGTGCGCTCATGTCCTTCAAGAAAGGACTTCAGAAAACCCTATTTGAGGCATGGGAGCGCTTTAAAGATCTCCAACACCAATGCCCCCATCATAGTATTGAAGCATGGGAGCTTGTACATAGCTTTTACAATGGATTGCAACCGGGCACCAAGCAAATCATCGATGCAACCGCTAATAGAGCCATACTATCTAAGACACCGGACGATGCTACGGCCCTACTTGAGGACATGGCCTCTAATAATCAACAATGGGGCTACGAGAGAGGACATTCTACATCTTCCTTGAAGCCAACAAGCATTTATGAGGCAAAGGCCGTAGAGGAGCTTTCTACGAAGTTTGATTCTCTCCATAAGGTCGTGGAGAGATTAGAGAAGTTGATAAGTGAGCCGCATAGGACCCCCACCACATCTACTCCGAGAGGAAGTACGGGAGATTGGCAAGACCAAGCCCATGTCATGTATGTTGGAGGAGAGCATGGAGAAGGAGCCATAGAGCAAGTCCAATACATTGCAGGAAACACCAGTTATTGGGCAAACCCGGCCGCGAGAAATCATCCGGGCTTTTCATATGCAAATAATGATGGAGCTTTAAACCCACCGCCACAACAACCTCAAGCTCGGCCTCCACAACAACCGCAATATCCACCGAGAGGGCCTCAACAACAAAATTTCCAACCGAGGCAACAAGCGGGACCATATAAACCTCCGGGGTATAATCAAGGGTGTAGAGCACCTAATGCACCACAAGCACCACCAAGGTCCGACCATGAAGCGAGAGTCGAAGAATTTATGGCGGAGCAAAAGAAAGTAAATGCTAGATTGACCGCTCTACATGACTCTCTTAATACCGTCGTAGCACAACTAACGGATCAACTAGCATTGCTCAACAAAAATACCCAATAATTACCGGCTCAACCGGAGCCAAACCCACGGAGCAATACCGGCCACATCAATGCGGTGGTGGCGATAACTACTAGAGGCGGGAAAGACACCACTCCCACCATGATTCAAACCAAGGAACCGGGGGAAGAAATTTTGGATGACAAGGAGCCGGCTATTGAGGAGGAGTGCCCGAAAGAGCTAAAGGATGGTGAAAATTCTGAAATTATAAAGCCACGTGAGGAGTGCACCTATATGCCACCGGTACCCTTCCCACAAAGGTTAGCAAGAGCAAATATTGAGAAGCGGCTAGCCAAATTCCTTGAGTACTTGCTGGGAGTGAGCTTAAATATCCCTTTCTTGGACGTTATTGTAGAGATCCCGTCATATGCCAAGTTCTTAAAAGAATTAATTTCGGGAAAGAAGCGAAAGGAGAAGATAATGCTCGCCGAGCAAGGTACATGGTTCACCCAGAAGGAGAAGGAGCCTACAAAGTTTAAGGATCCCGGAAGCTTCCGCATCCCTTGCACGCTTGGAGGAGTCCCGCTACAAAAATCCTTAGTAGATTTGGGAGCAAGCATGAGCCTAATGCCCCTAACTATGTTTAAGAAATTAAATACGGGGACCGACTTGAAGACGATGGATATGAGAATACAACTTATGGACGGTCGTGTCACTATGCCCATGGGGATTGCGGAGAACATACCGCTCCAAGTACCGGGAGGAATTTACTTGCCGTGCGACTTCGTGGTAATGGATATCAAGGAGGAGGGCGATACTTCACTAATACTTGGACGCCCCTTCCTGGCCACCGCCGGTGTGATAGTTGACGTGAGAGTGCACCTTATCTTTGAATGTCGGAAACATAGAGGTGGAGCTTCACATTCCTAAGGCAATGAAACACATGCCTTGGCAAGAGGACGTCGATTACGTGGACCTCCTCGATGCGGTCATTGATGATACTATGTCGCATGCTATCGGCACCTTTCATGATGACGGCCTCGAAGAAGGCCAATCTTCTAGAGATGGAGAAAAATTGGAGGACCCGCTGGATCATTCCACGGTTGATGACAAAGACAACGCTGATGTCACAAGAATTAGGGAGCTATGCAAGCTCTTCACGGCCAAGAATTTGAAGAAAGCTCCGCCGGACAAGAAGGTTTCATCACCGGCAAAGAAAAAGAACGCTAAAAGCTCAAGCTTGGGGTACTCATCTCCCACTACCACCCATGATGGGGGGAGCCGAGGAACGCCTACGAACAACAATAATTGAATCCAAGTGGCCTTCCCGATAAATTTGACGCGTGCATCTCGCATGCGCCGAGTATCGAACCTTAAATGAATATCTTAACGGGTCGAGCTCAAGACATTAAACGATCGCTTGTCAGGAGGTAACTCGATGGTTTTATCTTATTTTTAGTTGGATTTTTCATTTTAGTTTTTTTAGATCTTTCTTAGTTTTAGAGTCAAAAATCGATCAAAAATCTTGACAACTGGCTCTATTTTTCATGACAGGAGATGGAGAACGAGAAAAAATTTGAATGGAGGATGACCATGACGAGGGAGAGCACTTCAGGAACACGCTCAGGCCTCAGGAGAAGGAAGAAACTGACGGGGAGACGAAAAACAGAAAGTAGAGCAAAAACAAAGAGTTGGAGCTGAAATTTGCATGCCACTTAGCCGAGTAACATAGTCATTCGGCCGGGCAAAGACCCTACTTGGCCGAGTAAGATACAGATCAGTGAAGTTCCTTAAAAACTACTCTCTGTAATTTACTGTAATTATATGCCATTCGGCCGAGTATTGTTTCTACTCGGCCGAGTGATTCTGATACTCCCCACACATCATAATCTCTAAGTAGCCTTGCTACTCAGCCGAATGACCATTGTCTACTCAGCCGAGTCGTAAACCTACTCGCCCAAGTCGTAACTTCTGTGGAATAATTTTTGAAAACGTGCCATTCGGCCGAGTGAAGGTGCCACTCAGCCGAGTGACCCATACTTTATAAGCCAGCGCCCGCGGCCCGCTTCCCCATAACGCAAATTCCCCAAAAAAATTTCCCCGATCTGTTTCGACTTCCCTCTCATCGCCCGAGCGACACTGCTCCCCCCTTTGCCCGAGCCGCCCATCGCCGGTCGACCGACGCACGTCGCCGGTCGCCGACGATCCACCGCCGCCTACCGACTCCGGTCACCAACGCTCCCTCCCTCGCCACTGTTTGTCCTCCATTTCGCCCCATTTTGCATATTCTCCTCCATTTCTCTGATCCGTAAGCCCGTTAAGCCCCGAATCGAAATTAATTCGTATATATATCTATTACTCCCTACCTTTCCCAATATATATTGATACTCATTGCTGATTTGATTATTTGTTTTTCAGGCTAGCTTGGGAGAGCTTGGGGGAGATTCGGGATGCTTTGGAGCTTCTCGGAGGAGGCGATTCTTCGCACGCTCACATTGATTGCTCTCGCGTCGTGCTAAGGTATATTCGTTCCATATTTTCAGCACATCGCATTTTTATTGGGTAGGCCCTCTTCGCGGCTCACATGCCGCCTTGCACTAGGTCCCTCACGAGGGCACCCGCCTTGAAGCGGAAGAGGACCAGCGAGCATGGCTCCTCTTCTGCTAGAGCAGACTCGAGGAGGTATTTTTGGGGACACCTATATTGCGCCATTTTGATCTCTGCATGCACCACATGCATCATCTGCACACATCATTTGCATACCCATATCATTTTTCTTTTATTTGCATCCTTATTATGCATGCATCCTCACCCACCCACCTATATCGTTTTTTCTCGGTGTGCCACACTTTGCACATTGAGGACACTGTACAGTTTAGCTTGGGGGAGTGAGTGTCTCACGCACTTTTTATTTTTTTCTTCACTTTTCTTTCATTTTTTCCACCTTTATTTATTTTACGTTTATTTTTCACCCACTTTTTCATTTTTTTCTCATGCATCACGTCTTCATACTTTTTGTGTGCTGCATATGTATAGTAGTTTTCATTTTCTTTTATCTTTATTTCCTTTTTGCTAGAGATGAATTTTCTGTGATGATGATGACGTGGTATTAGCTTATCTCTATATGCATAATATTTTGTTTTGCCATCATTTTTATTTCAGATATCGTATGCCATGCTTGCTATGCATTCGAGATAGTAACCCACACCTTTGTTATATGAATGTGGATGAAATTCTTCTATTAGCTGAGTCTGATGATTTATATTATATACTCTTCATAGAAAACACTCCAAGATTCACGCATTGATTGCCTATATCTGGAGTACTGCTTTGTTGTCTTATATCACTTCTTATTGCATGAAAATTGTACGCTTCACTTTCAGGTTGATTGAATGTATGTTATGTTGATATAACTAGATTAGTTTACTTTCTGAGATCATACTGAGTAGATTATATTACTCTACTAAAAGTTGTCGTGCACATTCTATAGAGTGAACCGAGTGTTACATATTTTTCTTTCTCCACATATCTTGAGCATTATTTCTATACTTAAAATCATTGGTGAATCTCCCCTTAAGTGAGTCTTACTTTGGCATATTCCCCCGCTATAAAAATCCATGCTCATACACCCCCAAAATCAAAAAGAAAAAAAATATATTCATGTATATCTCTCTATGTTTTGATTTGGGATCCTTATTGTATATATTGATTGCTGAAAAAAAGAAAAAAAAGAAAAAAGAAAAGAAAAAAAGAAGTTCATATGTCATCCCATTTCATCTTTCTTTCTTTCTTCCCTCTTTTTTATTTTCTTTGGAGCTTCAAAAATTGGGGAATGTTCTTATTGCTAAATTTGATGCCACCACGCTTATAGATAAGCTTGGGGGAGAGGATCCAATGATGTGTGAGAGAGTGGCTACTTGTCTGTGCATGACGACCTAAGCTATGTAATTTTCTATACTTGGTGAGATTACTAAAAGTTTTACGAAGTCCAGGAATTGAAACTTAGCTTGCATTTCATGAAAACCACTCCTTTCTATTTTTATTGCTTCATATTGTGTGATACCTCTTATACTCCAAATAGAAAGCGATCAATTGAAAAGTGTATGGTCTATGATTATGTATATCTCTTTAGATGTTTTAGACGATGTTAATTCTAGAATGATTTCATATTTCATATTATTTTGCTATTCTTGGGTTTCTATATTGAATGCATCCTTATATGATCATGATATCGAATTAAAAATCTTTGGCATGTTTTTATTCACCGTATGCTACATGAGTAAGCAACCCCACGTCCTAAGGAAATGATCTAGCGCATCCCTCTTTGTTTTCTTTTCTATCTTCTTTTTCCTTTTTCTTTATTTTCCCCGTCGGGTTCGCCTTTTACTTATCTTCCTCGAGGACGAGTTAGAGGTAAGCTTGGGGGATTTTGATCACTCCTTATTTTACACCTTTTTCTGCATGTTTTCATGTCATTTTGATCGTCCATATTGCGTTTTCCACAATTATTCGACGATATCGCGTTGCTTTTCACTATTTCTTGTTTTTGTCGTATTTCAGGAGATATGGAGCGATCTGGAGCAAAAATGAGATCAATGGACTTTCGCGCATACTGGAGCGTCGACCACGGCTTATTTGAGGAGTTAGCAGCGCTAGAGGATGAGCGAAAGAGGAAGAAATCTGATAAAAGCGACGAGGAGGCGAGGAGGAGAAGAAAAGAGCCCAGATACAGCCTACTCGGCCGAGTCACAAGCTGCATTCGGCCGAGTGAAACGGATACGCACAGCAAATTTTCAGTGTTCCCTTGGCCGAACAAGAGAGCCTACTCAGCAGAGTGAGAAAGCTCACTCGCCCGAGTAGAACAGGGTTTTTCTTCCGAGAAGCAGCTGAGTTACTGGAATTTCTGAGAAGCCTACTCGGCTGAGTATGATTGCTTACTCGTCCGAGTAAAGAAGTCTGCTCGCCTGAGTCAGTCAGAGAGACAGACCCCCCGAAGACCCCAGATTCTCTGTTTTATTATTGGGTCTGTCACTCGGCCGAGTGACATTGCTACTCGGCCGAGTGACGTATTCCGACTACTACGAAGATTGCGAATTCTGGGCTGCGCAAGGACAGTTTTGTGACGATTTTTTGGACGATTTTAGCTTGTATTTAAACCTAGTTTTATCCCTAGTTTTAATGGAGACTTCTATTATTTTTTGATGGCTGTTCTTTTGTGAAATCTCAGCTGGAGATCAAATGCGACAATTTTGGTTTGTATTTTCTTGCTAAAAATATTATTTTTATGAATTGTGTCTTCTTTGCAATAAATTGTGCCATGATCAATTGCTATTTTTCTGATATTTCCATGATGATTTGTGAGTAGTTTCTTCGTTCTAGGGCACGGGGATGAACCCTATGGACCCGATCTTTTGAATTGTGATGAATGAATAGAATTGTTGCTAGAATTGAAGAAAGGTTAGGTTTTGATTGATTTATTACGAGTAGCTAGGAATTTCTATTGATTGGGATTTGCAAGAGATTGGATCTCAATTGATAGGAAGGCCTAGATATTCGACTTAGATTTATAATTGAAATTCTCTAGATTTGGTTTGCAAGAGATTGAACCAAGCTAGGATTTTTATTATAAATCTATACTAATATTCGTTTACAAGAGATTGGACGAATACGAACTATCGAAACTTAGATCGTAGCTCGAGTTTGCACGAGAGTGGGCTCGAGTTGCGATTGGACGATGATGTCGATCCTCATGCTAATGTCTTAGGTTAGGGTTTGCACGAAAGTGGGCCCTAATCTATGTGGCTATAGACCGGCAATAGCGCGATAGCGTGAGCTTGGTTCTACATTAAGTTGCAACAAGTTCACCTATATTCAAGCCTTGCAACATTGAAATTCATGATTCAAAAGGATGAGAGATGGTCTGTAGTGGGGATTTCCTATCCCTAGATGCTTTTAATATATTGATATCGGTTTGCTATTGAACAATTGTGACATTACCATCGAATCTATTCTTATTCTCTTGATAGCTAGGTAATCAAAGTAGGATACTGTCAGTTGTCCTCACGGTGTTCGATACCCGCTCGCCACTACGCCGTGCACTTGCGATAAAACTATAGTCGTATTCCAGGTGTATATCCGGGCGCGATCAATACCTCCCCACGGCCATGAATCTGTCGTCCTTAAAGTGTCGGTAGAAGCCGCAGTATCATCCCAAGAGGGTGAAATTGGAAGGTCGACCTCGTCCTTCTTCCTCTTCTTCTCATCATATTTTGGATGGGCTGCAAGATGATATTTTCTTTTCTGAAGACCCTCTGTGACTTTAACCGAGCTCTCCATAACCCTAGACGAGCTCGTGATAATGAAGGCTGAGCTACCGACGTCTGTCACTAAACTCGTTTCGACAACGAACGAGCTCTCGGTGATATTAGCCAAATTCTCATCAGCCTTGTCCAATCTCCCAGTGGGTTGGATCGACCTATGCTCCTACTTAGTCATTGCGACAAGCTAACGATCGACTAGAAGTGCTGCCTTCAAACTTCTTAAAACTATGGCGTATGAACCTTTTCATCTTGTTATTTGTGTTGAATTCTTGCCCAGCCATCTCTGCAAGAAGAAAGAAGATTAGGGTGAGCAAATATGAAAACAAAATCTCAAAGCTGACCCTACCCGGAGCCCGCAAGACGCTATTCAACAATTTATTGTCCAACAATCTATTAATCGACCTCTCTTCATCCGACAGAGCTAAAAAAAGCTTAGTTGTCTTGGATTCAACCGAGCAAATGTCCAGTTCCATTGACACCAAAGAGCCAAGGCGACCTCAATGCATGAGGAAGGCCACCTCAGTCGGGAAGCTAATAAAAACAAAAGTATGCTTCCAATCTTGAATTTTGTTAGGAAGGTTCATGATAAAATTCTTGTTCCTCATGGCGGTGATATAATAACACACGCCATGAGGAGCAAGCCTCATTTGGAAGAAAAAATTGAAAAATGGTAATGTCGGCTCTACTTCATGTAACAAGCAGAGCATAATGAAGCCGATCAAAACAGCAACGGAATTTGGCATCAATTGGCAAAGTGAATGTTTGAGGGAATTCAAGACTTCAAGAATGAAATGATGAGGGGGAAACCAGAGTCAATGCTGAACATCTTCAAATACACCCCGACCTCACACTTCTTGGGGAAACAGATCCTTTCGTCATAGAAAGGGGCCCAAATCCTATAAGGATGGAAGATATATTTAGCATTAATCTTATTGACAAAGAAAGGGGAGATTTTAGGGGTCATATCTAAGATCTGTCCAGGTACATCAGATGTATCACTTCCAACACGTAAGATTGAGGCCCTTGGGTTGGAGAGCTCAATGAATAAACTCGTTCCTTTCTCAGAAACGAGCTGTGGCTCTAAGGGTGAGGCCTACGACACTTCATTAGGCTGAGGAAGCTCCTCTGATCGAATAACCAATCCATGGAACCATGAATTCTCACCTTCTCAGCCTTCAATTTGTCAATATATGAATCTATGCAAGAAATCGATTAACAAGAGGGGGAACTACCTTGATTAATGTTAGCAACTAGATCAAGCGAGAAAGGCGATAGCAAGGGGTGCAATTTCTTTGGAAAGCAAAGTAAGTGCTTTCTTCTCACCATTGATCTACATACAAGAATGTACTTCCTTCGAGCTGAGCCCAGTCGTCCGATCCTGGACGGTGTCAATATCTCACAACAGCAACCTTCCGAATTCTCTGCTCCATTGGGAGGAAAATTTTAGAGTTTCCTGCTCTGACTGCCAACATTAAATGTGTTGTCTCGACTACCACACACATCTAATCCTTATGCGTTACATCACCTGACCTAAACCGCCACGTCAGTTGAGCTCGGGAGATGGACGACCATTGATACAATTTGGGGTCAGCCCAGAGATCACCCAATTATTTATTTTGTTGAACAAGCCCAAGTACGAGCCCACAGTACTAGCTTAATATCCCGAAGGCCCTAGACAAGAGGTCAATCGTTTTTCCAACCAAAGGAGACAGTTCAATTAGCTGTTAGGCCCAGCATTTAAAGGATCATCTCATAATGGCAGATCTCACCGTTAAGCTCTTCATTAATACCACTCAGGTAAAAATTAATAAAGTGTCACCAATGGTTAGGCGTAACATTCGAGTGACATTCACAAAACCGTCACATATAAATAGTCTCTCAGACAATGAGGGACATGTCGAATATTTGAGAACCTTTGCTAAGGTATTCATATACTCAAGATCTGATCCACCTAACTTACATTTCCTCTGTAGCTCGGCTTGAGAACAATCGGACAACCTCCAAATATGTCGGACATAGTTCCACCGAGACTCTTTGAGTCATCCACTGACTTAAGCATCGGATGAGATTAGGTCAGACCCCAGATTTGACCTCCTGAAAAGTTTCTTGTGTTGCAGATAGCTTGGAGATAGCTCAGACCCTATGCCTATTGCCTGGATCAGAGCCCCATCAGCTTTAAGATAGCTTGTCCAACATCCAGTCAGCGGCCTACGTCTTCCTATGTTAGCCGCCACTTCCAAATCATCTTCCAACGACTTCAGTGGTGAGAAATCACCCTGATATCCAATTTTAAGTCTCATCATCATGCAACATATTTCTGCTTTACTTACATGTCAACATATAGCCAAAATCATGGCATAATTGCATGCAACATCCATCTTAACAATAGCATGAACACAACAACATATATTTGCATGAAACATGAACATAACGTCATAGAAATTTTTAGAACTAAAACCACAACCATATCAAAATTATTTGAAGGAATTAAAAGAGTAAAAGAGCCAACAAATCTTAGGAAAAATCGTTATGAAACTGAACTATAAAAATAGTGAAATCTAGACATAAAATTTTGTGCCATAATCTAGAATTTTTAGCATCAGTAACATGATGATTCAAAGGGGTTTTACATCAGGTTTTTAATCACGAAAATACAAAAAAAATGTGAAAACTCAAAGGGTGAAATGGGAGAGAGGAAAGAGGGTTTCTCCTAAACCGGCTGCTCAGCTAGAGGCAAAATATGGGCATCATCGGTAGTTACTGTTGCCATACCCACAACCAGCAGCACATCAGCTTGGTCAATGGCCCTTAGTGCCATGGTTGGTTGTGAGGCACATGAGGCGGTTTTGGGGGGGGGTGTGCTTGGGATAAGCCAAGGATTTCAAGATTGTTCATGGCCAAGGGTTGGCCTAAAGACTAGTGTTAGGAGTTGATTACAACATTATATTGTTTATTCAAATGTAACAATTTAATCAAGATATGTTTGATTTACACCAAGTTTCTAAATATTAAGAACATGTGTGTGTGTGTGTGTGTGTGTGTGTGTGTGTGTGTGTGTGTGTGTGTGTGTGTGTGTGTGTGTGTGTGTGTGTGTGTGTGTGTGTGTGTGTGTGTGTGGTGGTGTTGTTGAATATTGGTTCCCCCAATGTGGTTTTGATGATAAACAAACACAATCAATTATGACTAGTCCACATGTTTTGTAGAGCATCATTATGGACCAAGTTACATCAGGTGAAGATGTTGACTCAAAGCATTGATACTTGGACATCAATCAATGAAGCATGAGAATCAAGAGATGATCAAAGAAAATCAAGGAGTTAATCTCAACAAGCTTAAATAGCTATTAAGGAGCGATATCAAGGAAGTCAAAGCAATTGGACTTCACAAGCTCAATGGAATTCTTCAAGGCATTCAACAGGAGGTGAAGGGGATTAATGTGTAAATCTTTCTTACTTTACTTCTTAGTTGAATTAGAATGTTAAGCCTTGAATAGACTCATTAGAATATCACTCACAACACTCATGAATCACTTTAGATTATAAATCATTGAGTGTCATAGGGTTATAACTTGCATAAACTTAAAGAAGAGTTTTTCAGCCTTCAACAGGCGTCTGTTGCTTGGCCTCCAGACGCCTGGTGCTTATATGAATATAGTTCTTCAAACCCCTATTTGGAACAGATGCCTGAAGTTCTAATTCCAGACGTCTGAACTATTTGTCAGACGCCTGGATGATGATCAGGTGTCTATTTAATTCAAACCATAGAAATAGTAATTCGGCCTTTGACGACTGACAGAAAAAGACGTATGTATGATGAACATCAAACGTCTTGAAAATTCACTCACAAATTTCCAGTAGCTTATTTCTGTGACCAGTTAGTTCTAGGCGTCTAAAGTTGTATTACCAGACATCTGAACAGTTGACCAGACGTCTAGATGATAAACATCAGACACCTGGATGTTCGTATCATATATATTCAAGTAACGCTGTCACTTACTTTCTGATGATCAGACGTCTGATGGCGTGGTGCTAGATAACTGAACAGTGGACCAAACGTCTGGGAAGTCTTCTTTAGACGTCTAATATATGTCTGTTAGACTGCATTTAATGCACAGTCAGAACAATACTACAGCCTACTGTTTGCCCTTCATCAGGCGACTGATGACTAGGATTTTTGCCTGTTTATAGCCGTTTGAACCATTAAATGGTTAGGCTCTTTAGCTGTTTTTGAGCAGATTTCCATGGCTTATACATAGGGCTTTAATGTATTGACTTAAGAGGTTAGCTAAGCATCTAAGACTTCATTCAATACACTCTCAAGTGATCACAAGTCATTAACTTCTCAATCAAAGCAATTCTAGCTCAAGCTCTAAAAATCAACTTGTCTCCAAAGCTTTCAAGATCAGCTTCTAGCATTCATTGCTACATATCTTGAGATAAGTTAGTAAGTGCTCTCACTCTCATCATTTAGAGCACATATCACACACCTCTATTGCCTCATTCTTAATAGTATTATTGAAGGCATATGTTGTGAAGTTGTTTCATGTTTCATTTCATTTCTCTCTTGTTACTTGAGAAGTTCCTCTCGGGTTGAGCGAGGTCCATTCCTGGTTTGTGGAAAGTGAAAGAGAAGTTTCTCTCTGGTTGAGAGAAGTCCATTCCCGATTTGTGGGAAGTGGAAGAGAAGTTTCCTCTCAGTTGTGAGAGTTGTTTCATTCCCGGTGTGTGGGTAGTGAAAGTAAGTTGTATTACTTTGCACTTGTCAAGTTTCGCAAATGGAAATTAGTGGAAACACTAATCACCAGCGGGAAACTAGTGGGTTGTTGGAGTAGGATTCAAATGTGTCAGGGAGACTCGGTGAATCCGAACCAGTTTATATCTCTTGTTTGCGTTTGAATTCTTGTGTTGTTGCTCTCTTTCTCCATTTTGCACTTAGGTTGCATAAGTGTAATTTAATTTGGCATAAATTACTTATTAAGTTTTTAAAAAACACTATTCACATACTCTAGTGTTTTACCTTATAGCTTCAGATCCTACATATGTGTGTGTGTGTGTGTAACATGTGCTAATAATTCCTAATCATATTATGATTAGATACCAACCAAGTTTCATGAATTGAACAATTATAAAGTTTGTGTAAACAAATCCGTGTCATGTTAGGGTTAGGCTATAAACCAATGTATATGTAACCACCAGCCATTTGCAATGCATGAGTATAAAATAGAGGTTGGTCTTTAATCACTTGACGTGCAATAAAAAAATCTTGTCTCTAATCACCGGTCATGTGCAGTACGGTAATTTCAACAGAATAATGTATCGCTGGAGTGGGCGAGTGACTGGCGTGATTCCGGGGCCGGATCGGATCGTCGTTCGGGGGCCCTCTAAAGGGGCTTTGTCGGACGGGCCTGATCTCGCAGACGGGCTTCTGGTCGGCAGTTGGGCTTCTAGCTCCATGTTCCTTCGGGCTTCGTTGGGTGGGCCGCGCCTTTGGGCTCATGCAGTTGGGCTTCCATAAAATAGACGTATCATAAGTAATAGTTGGAATCATGATCAAATTTATCTTACGATCCAATTGGCATCCAGAAGATGCTTCATCATCTATGGGCTATCCACGAACTCCTCCATTGGTGAGATACTAAACTGTGATTACTCTGGATCCCCTAAGCTTTATATTGGACTCTACTCTCGAGGGACAACCTGGGATATGATACCATGATAAGATGTTGAAGGATTAATAAAGTTGTACAACGTATTTCCGGTGCTCATCCTAGTGGTTGAATCACTCGGCTGTCTTGGTGGAGACCTGGGTTCGAATCCCACAACCCAATATCCCCCGATAATTTTTCTTTATTTTCCACCCAAATTTCCTGCTTTTCTATGTATAAAAAAAATAAAGTTGTACAACCAATGTTCGAAATATAGTCAATGGTAGAAAAAAATGAAATTTTTTAATTGTGAACAACATAGAATGCTCAAATAATAAAAACTCGACTAATAGAAAGAAACGTAAGAAGTACAAATTATTTTTTTGAGTATTATCTATTCGTAAAGGCACATGTACCTTTAAAACCAGAACAAATTAACTGCAATGTTGCCATGTTCCCTTTGTAACTTATGAACAGTTCAACATAATTAAACAACGGATTTTGGATCCTCTCTGTAATTCAGTACTTAAATATTCATTATGTAAATAAGAATGCAAATAAAGTTGTACAACCAATGTTCTTCACATGTACCTTTAAATCCAGAACAAATTAACTGCAATGTTGCCATGTGAACTTTGTAACTTATGAACAGTTCAACATAATTAAACAATGGATTTTGGATCTTCTCTGTAATTCAGTACTTAGATATTCATTATGTAAATATGAATGCAAATACGCAAAACTCAAAACGACATACAACGTTTGGTAACGCAATTCGGTGTGCACACCTATATCTGTGTGGCCACGCCCAAAAAATCGGATTACTTTACTAAATCAATAAAAGATTACAATAACTAATATTGGATTTCTATTAGGAGGAATACACTCCCCCCCCGGTAATAAAAACCGCAACGGGTGATTCCATTCAAACCCATGAAGAAATCTTCGCAAGCTCCCATTGCGTGCAAGATCCCCTTGCTTAACCGACTAGATATAGCTTCACTCGATCCCTACCTCAGTAGTCGTTGGCCTCCGTCCCGGATGTAGATCAACTATCTTTCGAAAGAGATAAAAACCCTACTGAGGTAGGGATCGAGGGGAGCTTGATCTAGTCCGTTAAGCAATGGAATCCTGCACGCAAGGGGATCTTGCGAAGATTACTTCATGGGTTTGATTGAAATCAACCGTTTCAGTTTGTATTGAGGGTTGGGGAGGGTGTGGGTGTGTGTGGGTGGGTGTGTGTTCCTTCTAATAGAAATTCAATATTAGTGATTGTAAGTTTTTATTAATTTGGCGAAGTAATCTGATTTTCTGGGCGTGGCCCCGCAGATGTAATTGTGCGCACCGAACTGCGTTACCACGTTGTGTGATATTTTGATTTTTGCGTATTTGCATGCTTATTTATATGATGAATATCTAAGTACTGAATTACAATAATAAAACACATGACCACTAATGACCTAACACTCTCATCTGCACCAGTCATAATAATTTACAAATTAAATGATATGCGATTATGATTTTCTTGAATATAACTAACAATGTATTCCGATGCATGCATTGCGCTTGTTACTATTTCTATTTTCACAGAAAGCAGTAAGCGTGTACTAATTTACAAGTGGTTATGATTTACGCAGGGAACGGATCGTTGCTAATAAAGCAGATGAGAGAATTCAGATCCATAAACAAGTGTGTTTGGTAATTAATTATGTGCATTAATTTTTGGTGAGAAGCTGTACTTCAAAGATCAAGAAGCTTAGGGCAGAAGATTTGCCCTCTTTCTTCTTTTCCTCCAATATATGATGGCCTTGTGATTGCAGCATCGACAGCTGGCTGCCAATATTTCTTGGCACCATAACAAGCTTTAAGCTGGGGATCTTGCATCTAGTCATCTAGCATCCAATTATTTCTTGCTAGCTACTCCGACATCACTCAACCCCTAAAGCTGGCAGCTTTAAGCCTAATTGTCATCAAATCCATCACATTGAAGTTCAAGCGGCATATTTTTTTCTGTCAACATTGAACTATCGATATCTTCTGCTTCAATTTTATTTATTATACAGTGCCTGAATGTAGCGATCAGCTTATCTGTCAACTTTTTTTTGAGCACAAAACACTGTACGCTAACAGATAATAGAAGCAGATATCAAATTGATCATGGGTTAGCGATTCTGAAGGAGATTAGCTAAATAATAATCAAGAGTGGAATGATGATGTAGTTTGGTGTAGTTTGCCAGCTCCAAAAATGCACTGAATACTTTCCTCTTCGGCCAAGGCTTAGTTGTCAACCAAAGCGGCATCGTTGTTCAAATCGAACTAGTGATCCACATCAAACATATCTACGTTCAAAAAGGTGATGTTTTTATTGAGTCGATACCAAACTGATGTTAACCCAGTATGAGCAAGCCCACTCCATATATATGCCGCATGCCTATTAATTGGTTTAAAGGTTTTGGTTGTTCGCATTAGCTTGGCGAGACTAGATTTCTTGATGTGAACATATGAGCCCCAAAGGGTAGGAGTCCTACTTAGCATTGAATTGTTAACCTACACCATGCTCTTTTGAGGCCAAACAAAACTGTTAGGGTTTAGAAAGACGTAGATTTTTAAACCAAAATTTTAAACCAAACATGTGATGAGTTGACAGTGTTTGGGATTCTGCTCAATTCTGATGAGTACGCACAACATATTTGTGGGATTGATTCCTTCACCTCGTAAGTTTTATTTTTTATTTTCCTTTTTGATTTGGGAAATGCAACGCACGCACGCACGCACCCTGGATTTGGTCGGCATGTTGAGATTCACATGCAAATTTTCATGTGGCTCACCAGTTAGATAGCAGGATTGAAGCTTTATTTCAAGATCCACCAGTTGCATGGGGTGCAACTTGGAGGGGATCGATCGTAAAAGCTTTTTGCTGAATAAAATCCCAGATTGGAAAGCAACTTGCACAACGGACAATCATGACGAATGACGAATGTCATTATCAGATAGCACATCATGCATGTGTCTCAACAGTTGTATTGGACATGCACCATGTTGCTTTTGCTTGGACCACTATTATCCTAAGTACATGCAATGATTGAAAAAAATGTGTGGCACTTGTGTTTTTACGTATTTC